>CM056050.1:125287040-125482876 GCA_029574335.1 Rana kukunoris | reverse complement strand
AACCCTTTCACTGCCTATTGTCAGTGTCACCAAGCGGTCATTTTTCTGATCGCTGTATTAGTGTCGCTATTCCCGCTAGGTAGCCATTTTTTTTTATTGCGATTTTTTTTACTAAAGACATGTGGCTAAATACATTTTGGCCTAAATGTTTAACTAAAATTTAGTTTGATTTTTCTTATAACAAAAAGTAAAAAATATTGATTTTTTTCAAAAATGTTGCTCTATTTTTGTTTATAGCGCAAAAAAAAAAAAATCGCAGAGGCGATCAAATACCACCAAAATAAAGCTGTTTGTGGGAAGAAAATGACGCAAATTTTGTTTGGGAGCCACGTCGCACGACCGCGCAATTGTCAGTTAAAGCGACGCAGTGCTGAATCGCAAAAAGGGGCCTGGTCCTTTACCTGCATTTTGGTCCGGGTCTTAAGTGGTTAAGCAGTCAAAGAACTTGACAGAACACCGGCATATGAGGTCACACTCTCCCCTCCCCCGGCATATATTATGTCACTCCCGATATGTCACTCGGACCCCTTTCACACTGAGGAGTTTTTCAGGCAGTTCAGCGCTAAAAGTAGTGTTCAAATACCGCTTGAAAAACTCCTGTGCTACAGTCTCAAAGCGAAAGCCTGAGTGCTTTCACATTGAGGTGGTGCGCTAGCAGGACCACTCCAAAAGTCCTGCTAGCTGTGTTTACCATTCCTCCCCATTGAAAACAATGAGACACTGTGGCAATACCGCCATTAATGCGGCTCTATTAACCTTTTCTGGCCACTAGCGGGGGTTAAAACCCATTACCCAAATACCGCCACAAATCCAAAAGTATAGCGCTGCTAAAGATAGCGCCACTAAACAGCGCACCTCCCATCCCAGTGTGAAAGGGGCCTCTATATATGAGGTCAGTCACACTCTCCCCACCCCCCAGTATACAAGATCATATACACACATACACATATATGATAGCACTTGCCCTCCCCCCATATATGCAATCACTTTCCCCTATATATGAGGAGACAGTCAAACTCCACCCCATATACGAGATCACACTTCACCCCTCCTATATATGAGGTCACACCGCATATATGAGATCACTCTCCCCTCCCCCTATATATGAGGTCACACAGCATATATGAGATCACATATATATTTATAGCACTTGACCTCCCCCATATATGCAATCACTCTCCCCTATATATGAGGTTACATAGTCAAACTTCACCCCATATATGAGATCACACTTCACCCCCCCCCCCAATATATGAGATCACTCCCCCTCCCCCTCCCCTATATATGAGGTCACACTCCATTCCCCCGGTATATAATGAGATCACACGCTCCCACCTGGTATATGAGCTCACACTCGGTACATTCTCCCCTCCCGGTAGGCCGGTCATGCGCTCCCTATACGTCCGGCCTCCCCCTCCCCCCTCGGTATAACCTTGACTCGTCCAGCAGCAGCTTTACGAAAAGGTCAGTGCGGGGTCTTTGAGGCCTCCCCTCCCCCTCTGGGTGAGCACTTTATCCGGCCGCCCTTCTCACCCCACACGAGGCCGGCAGAGTTCCCCGCCCCCTCCCCAGAGCCGGATTGCTGTGTCAGGCCTGCCTCAGTCACATGGCGGCCTCCTGTTCCCCTCTCACCTCTACGAACAAGAGCATCCTCCGGCACGGAACGGGTCCCGGTGTGACGATGATGACACAGAGGGGAAAGAAGGGAGGGGAGTAGGGGGGGAAAGACAGGCAAGGATTAGTGCGGGATGGGAAGAAGGAAAGACGAGTGAGTGACAGCGGCGGGCCCGCACTGCTTGTCACACACAGGCCAAGCCCCCCACACCCTCCCCGAGCTGCTGCGGCGACACAGCCCGGCCTCTTCCGCCCGCTTCTCCTCCCCCGGGTCGCTTCTGCGCACGCTCCGTCCGACTTCGCTTCCGGCACTTAGAGGTCAGCGGCCAGCGCCATCACACAGCACGTGCCGCACAGCAGCGTCCCAGGCGGGAGCCGCCATCTTACCGCAGGGCAACGGGGGGGACAGGGGAGGAGACATGGGGCGGAGCCAACAAAGGAGAAGAGGGCTAGAGAAAGCGCTGCCTATCGGAGCGCGTGACCTACCTGGTGTTGAGTGTTCGCTGCCTCATGTTAGCTCCAGGAGGCGTCAGTGCAAGGAGCTGCCGCTCCCAGCATGCCCCGGTGTGTGAGGGGAGAGGCTGGTGGGCTACGCTTTAGCCGCTAATATGCCATTTCTATGGCAAAGCACGCGAAAAGGCGAAAGACTTATATGGGTTAGTAGGCGGAGTTAGGCCCGGCTCGGCATAGTCCTGTAGCTGTTAGTGGGAGGAGCCAGGCCCATCAGTCTGCCCAGTCCTGTAGTTAGTGGGCGGAGTCACTAGGCTCTATGCTGTAGCACTTAGTGGGAGGAGTCGGGCAGGCAGTCTGCCTAGTCGTGTTTTTTCAGTGGGCGGAGTCCAGCGCACCACTCAGCATATTTCTGTAGCAGACCTCGTGTTTGTGTCATGTGTGGCTGTGCCTGATCAAGGACAGGAAATACCGGTCAGCACTGCTCTGCCTCTGCCCCGGATCTGTTTGGTGTTCAGTGATTGGAGAATATTTGTTCTTGGAACTTTCACATGCTGTAGTGACGCAATGAAAGTTAGCATATGTATGGCTGAGCACAGGCCTGTGCAGTGCTGTATGGCTCTGTGTATGGGATCTCTGGAATCCACATATTGTAACCATTTATCCACTGGGCACTTTACTCCTCTCCTGCCCAGGCCGGCTTTTAGCACTGTCACACTTTGAACGACAATTGCACGGTCATACTACACTGTACCCAAATTACATTTTCATATGTATCCTGCTCTACGCCAAATAACAAACCAAGTACGTGATCTGGCACTTCCGGATCTGGAGGGCAACCTGCTCCTACTGTGATTGGACTCTGCGGGTCCAGCGTACACAATGTCCACCGGGACCCGCTGATCATTCAGGAGAAAGGCAGACTGCCATTCTGTGAGAGGGGAATGTGCTGATCTTGTGGTCCTGCTAATCTTTACCTCCTCCACAGTTAGCAATCACTCCCAGGGAACACAGTTTACCCCTTGATCGCCCCTGATGTTAACCCTTTCCCTGCCAGTGTTATTATATAGATGTATTAGAGTGCTTTCACACTGAGCCTCCCTGCGCGTCAGGGGGAAAGCGCCGCTATTTTAAGCAGCACTTTACCATCGTTTTTGCAGCGCTATTTGGCCGCTAGCGGGGCACTTTTAACCACCAAAAAAGGGTTAAAAGCGGCGGTTTGGTGGCGCTGTCCATTGATTTTACCGTTTCTAATGCGCTGCAATGAAGCTGCTGGCAGGACTTTTTCTGACACCCTGCCAGTGCACCACTCCAGTGCATGCCTTTACACTGGAGTGAATGAAGCGGCTCTTTCGGGGCGCTTTGCAGGTGCTATTTATGGCGTCTGCAAAGCGCCTCAGAGTGTGAAAGGGGTTTTTAGTGTCACTGGTCCTCAAAAAGTGTCCGGTGTCAGATTTGACCGCTGCAGTCCCTCTATACGTTGCGGATCACTGCCATTATTAGTAAAAATAAAAAAAATTAAATATTCTCATAGTTTGTAGACACTATACATTTTGCGCAAACCAATCAATATACACATATTGGGATTTTTTTTACAAAAAACATGTAGCAGAACACTTATGCCTCGTTTCCACTACACGGATCGGTTCGGGTCAGTAATTTTGGAGCGGTTCGGATGGGACCGGTCTAATCGCGTGAGCGTTTCCACTGCAAATCGGACCGTGAGGGACCATTCAGGGTTTAGAAAAAATTCCTAGCGCATCCACCAATCAGTGAGATGCATTTGTAGGTCCGCCCTAACCGAACCGCTCCACTCTCTCTGGTCCCTCATCTGAAGCAGGACACTTGCTGGTGCGGTACGGTTCGGTTTTACGGCACGCTTTCATAATGGAAACACCCAAAATAGCGTACCGTACCGAACCGATCCGCTCAGTTGAAATGAGGCATTATTGGCCCAAATTGAAGAAAAAATTAGATTTTTTACACTTTTCTATTAGGAATGTTTTATAGCAAAATGGAAAAAATGTTGGTGTTTCTTTTTCAAATTTTTCTGTGTTTTTTGTTGTTGTTTATACATGCTTTTTTATGGGACGCGCTCACGTCTATGCATTTTTGTGTGTAATAGACTTTCAATGAACCCGCAGAAAAAACACTAGTGTTTCGTATTTGTACACATTTTGTGTTTTTTTTGTCCTTAAACTGTGAGTTGTTAAAGAGGTGGTTCACCCTAAATATAAGCCCTCCCATGTGATCCAGCATACTGGCGTCAGCGCCAGTATGCTGTTTTTTGTGTTTTTTAATCCCCCACTTACTGTATTATGCTGAAATTGAATTTTTTTCCCCCGTGGTGGACGGCGCCAGTATAGCGCGTCACATCTTGCGAAAATACCCGATAAGGACTCGGGTAATCTCGGCGAAAATGCGGCGCCTGTGCACAGACCTAGGCACAAGCTGACTGACGCGCAGGCACCCATATTTCTCCGAGTTGTTCCTACGGCTTATGGCGCCCGTCACAGCCTCTCCGCGCCTACCGGACAAACGCGTGCGAGGACAATGAGGGCGCACTCGGATAAAGCACTATTTAAAAATACGGCGCCGGCGCACTGCGCAGTCAGCTCCTAGGGCTGTGTGCGCAGGCGCCGGCATTTTCGCCGAGACGCCCCGAGTTACCCCCGAGTCCTTTTCGGGTATTTTCGCAAGATGTGACGAGCAATACTAGAGCCGTCCACCGCGGGGAAAAAAAATTAAATTTCAGCATAATACAGTAAGTGGGGGATTAAAAAAAACAAAACAGCATACTGGCGCTGACGCCAGTATGCTGGATCACATGGGAGAGCTTATATTTAGGGTGAACCTCCGCTTTAAGGAGGGGTGGCCTCTGCATGCTTAAAGCGGAGCTCCACCCTGATTTTTGTATTTTTTTTTCAAAAATCTAAAAAAAAAAAAATTAAATGAAAAAAAAAAAAAAAATACTCACCCTAAATAGGCTGTTGCTATGCGGAAGTCCTGAATCTGCCCTCATGATCCGCGGTGTGGTTTTCATTTCTTCCTCTCCTCCTCTTTCTCGGTGTCTTCTTGTGAATGGGCCGCGCTGCATTCTGGGAACTGTGTGTATCCCAGAAAGCAGCCCGGACCATTCACAAAGCGCCGCACTGCTCGCACATGCGCAGTAGGAAACGGGCAGTGAAGCCGCACGGCTTCACTGCCTGTTTCCCTCGGCCTGACTGTGGATGGCGGTGCCGGGAGCTCGAGGATCGGCATCGGCGGGGGGGACGTCAGCAGCGGGCGCCTAGGACAGGTAAGTGTCCTTATTCAAAGTCAGCAGCTACACTGTTAGTAGCTGCCGACTTTGAAAAAAAAAAAAAATGCGGGTGGAGCTCCGCTTTAACAACCGATGAGTCATCATCAGTGGGGTTCCCCGCTGACAGCGGAGTGTAAAAAAAAGCGACATGGGGTCCCTTCCCAATTCATACCAGGCGCTTTGGGTTTTTGAGGGGAACCCCTACGCTTTTTTGTTAATAGCGTGGACCCCCACAAAATTCATACCAGATCTTTATCCAAGCATGAAGCCCGGCATGCCAGGAAAGGGGGGGCCAATCTAGTGCCCCCCCAAACCATAGCAGGCCACATGCTCTCAGCATTGGGGGGCGTGCTTTGGGGGAGGGAGGGCTCTGCATGTTCATGGGGACAAGAGAATCACGAACAGACCGCAACCCCGAAGGACCACATCCTTCAAATCATATGTACACAATAAGCAGTTTCAAATAAAAGAACTCATTACGTGTAATAGCACTCATGTGACATACGTTATAGAGTGCCCATGCCATTTACAGTCACGTGGGCCGCACCACCAGACCCCTAAAAGTTAGGATACGGGAAACATATATCAAAACATACGGAAGGGGTTTACTAAACACAGCCTCTCGAGACACTTTGCTGAAAAACATTTCATAAAGATCCGTCCTGTATCACCTTTTTTGGCATAGACATTATCAAAGATCATTGGAGAGGAGGCAATAAACGAAGGCAATCCAGGTCTCTCACAAAATGAAACCCGTTGGGATACATAAGATGGACGGTTCCTAGCGCCAGGGGGGCCTCAACCCTGGATAGTCATGATTGATTTGAATTGTTTTCTTTCCAATTTTTAAGCCACTACTCCCTTTATTATGAAAAAGTGTATCAGTGTTGGCACACTTATGACACAATGAAATGTACTCCAGTCTTCGAATATGCCTTAACACAGAGAATTTCCACAATCTTGTGAAAATCACCATCGGAAAAATCCCCTGGCTCATAGTGTGTTTGAACCTAGAGGGATTCCTAACTATTCAGTTGGGTTTATGAAAGATCCGGATGAAGCATAGCCAATAAGCTCTTGACTATGCATCACCCCAAAATTTTCTATCTTCTCAGACATACCATCAAGAGTTGAAAAATGAGGAATCATATTAAAAGGTTATGACCCCATAATAAACAAACTTCAGTGAAAAATAACAACTGGCTTTTAAGGGGGCACTCGAGCATCTAGAATTACAGATATATTAATGCGACACATCCCTCTAGGAGTGACTATCCCTAGAGTAACTATCATGTTAATTTATATAACAGGGTCTGGACACCAATTAACCCTGACATACCTTTTCTGAAAACATCACTAGGGGTGGAACCCTGATACTCTACTCCACCATGTATTTTACCACATTACCTAAGCCCGTTTGTGGATGTTTTTTGAATTTTGTCTTTACACAAGAAATCGCCCCTGGTTCCTTCTAACCATGTCTCTATAAAATTCACTAATAACTAAGCCTCACAAATATTGACATATATAAACATCCTCTCTGGCTATATATATTTTTTATATTATATATACATTTTTTTATAGTATCTTTTTATATATAGTTTAGCACATGGACACCTGTGCGCATTAAGTGACTTTTGCCCATACCACCATCACCTAGGTAGATACTACTTTAATTCCTACTTGGTAATATTGCTTATATAGTATGTGGTCTACCTTACCATACATCACTTCAAAGTGTATGGCTTTTTTACACAGATTTAATTTATATTTATTTTATTATTTTTTATTTGTCATACCCACACAGGAAATATAGTACTTTTAGAACAACAACACACGTACTTCTACCATGTGAAGAGCGCTTTCCCTCTTTTTCTTTCCTTGTCATAAGGAGTTATAATTAGAAAATATCACACAATAGTAACCAACCTTATACAAAATAACAATGTTCCTAGGGATCACGTATGTTACGCAATTATGGTAATTCACTTATTCGTCTATTTTTTGTATGTAACTTTACTTTTGTCCATCGCAGGGCCATATCCACATTCTTTCTCCCCCACCCTAATCTGGAATGATATGGGGTTTAATGGAGGGGAGGAAAGCCCTGGGACCAAAAGTTCAGAAAGCACACAAACCCAATCACGGTCATCAAATGGGAGAGGAGTGTATCTGCCGCAGCATATATATTGAAGAATCGCGCGTACCACAGCTTACGTCACCTTTGAGAAAGTCACATGACGAAACGCGGTCAGGTGACCACACAGGCAAGCTTGTACGCACGTTCAGGTTTAAACAGCTGCCTCAGACACCACCTTATGGGTGGAAACGGCGAGCTGCTCAACGCAGAGACCACACGCTCTTAAATTTCCAACGGAGCTGGCAGCCCCGCCCCCCTTACCACCATACATGACTGGTGGACAGCGGACTACACCTGCTTTGAACTTTGTTTGTTTTTTAATATTTTGTTTTAAATTTTGTTTGTTTCAATTTACTTTTTTTCTGTCATTTTATGCACACAGCTCAGGTGCCTCTGAGCTTTTATGGTGGAAATGACACTTTTCTTTTTTTACAATAAAAGCTGTGATTTTTATACAATATCACGCTATGGGGTTATTTTTTATTATTTTTTCCTTGAGTGACACCGTGAGCACCGCATTTTGGAACCTCCCATTCCAGACCCTCTTTATACATCTCTTGGAACAACCGCTGGAATACACATGATTCGTTTATACCAGGAATACTAAAGGTACCACCACATCTGCCTAATTGCCTGGAGGGTGACAACATGCTGCGTGAGTGGGGTCCTAGGAGGGGGAGCACAAAAGTCCACGGAACAGCACCTTTAAAAGGAAACAGCACTAAGGTACATAATAGAAGCTCTCTGCAGTATTATCCTTATCATCTGCAACGCAACTTAATTAGTGCATATCAGAAACTCTTTGCATTTCTCATCTATATCAACTCTGTATTTTGTATTTTTGTATTTTTGATTTTCATTTATATTCCTATGTTATTTTATTCACTGCAACTTAGACCTACCTAGCGCTCACTAGGCGTGTTAACCCTCAGTGGTGACTTACCACCTATTTGAGTTTGCACCCAGGAGGCTTCATCCCTTGAGCTCACGCAGCTTATTACTGGGTTTCTTACACCTGCTGCACAGTATCCTGATGACACATCGGAGTCTGGCCAACTTGAAATCCTACACATCGCATTTTAATTTAATTTTTTATTATTCTGTGTTTATCCATAATGATGGTTTAATTTAACACTAAGATTGTGGTGTTGTGTCGTGTTTATAACCTGTGTTTTGATTTGGTGTATAACCATAGAATTTAATGGGCAGGCTGGCCTCTTTTTAGATTGATTGATTTTTCTTTACACACCCTTTTCCTGAGAGACCACATTTTTCTTTGAGATTTATAGGATCACCACACTAGTCACTTGTTTCTACATTTGTAGAAATTACAGAATTGAACACAAGGACTAACACTAACCTTGGTGTTGGTCACTATCACCTACCCTTTGTGGACACCATTGGATGGGGGGACACTCACTATTTTGATACACATGATGGTTAACAGTAAACATTTACATTAAGTGGGTATCTATTTGCTCCAGCCATCACGTGGGTTCAGGGAATCCTCACCTATGGATTAACCCTGTCTACAAGTTGCCCAACATTGGTATACTTTAAGTACTATATCACAGTTAATATAGCACCACCCACAGGTCAAGCACCACAGATCCATTAAGCAGCGCCATTCCCCCTATCACCTTCTAATAAGAGAATCATGAAGCCCCCCTTTAACAAGAGGTCCCCCAGATCCTACTCCCACCTGTGAATGAGTATGGGGTGAATTGTACCCCTACTTATTTACCAGAAAGTGTAAAAAAAAAACAGCGACAGTTTGTGACATTTCCCTTATTAAAAAAAAAACAGTGTCCCCCAAAGTAAATCCAGCATCAATCACGATGAACGCTGCTGCCGACCTGAAAAAAAAGCCACATCAAAGTGTGTATTCAAAAATTCACCTGGAAAATGCATCAACCACAAAGATGTGAAACTAGCCTTATAGTACATCACGATTCCTTTTGCCATTACCTTGGCAAACTGATGACACCAAAAACCTCAATATTATTATACACGATTTATATAGTGCCAACAGTTTACACAGAGCGTTACAATGTAGAGGGGGACAGCACAATTACAGTTAAGTTCAATACAGAAGGTACAGAGGGCCCTGCTCGTAGAGCTTACATTCTAAAGGGAGGGGTTGGTGGTAAAAAAACGAATAGCTGCACAGAATGATTTGATGGGGGTGGCTTGGGGACAGTCATTAGGTGGGTATGGGATAGGCTTCCCTGAATAAATTAGTTTTCAGGGATCTCCTAAAGGTGGAGAGGTTAGGGGTCGATTGGACATACCGGGGCAGGGAGTTTCAGAGGATGGGAGAGGCTCTTGAGAAGTCCTGAAGGCGAGCATGGGAGGAGGTAACAAGGGAGCTAGAGAGCAGGAATGCCTGGGAGGAGAGGATGATTTGGGCGATATCTGCAGATGAGGTTGGTGATGTAGATGGGGGCGTTGTGAATGGCCTTGTATGTTGTAGTTAGCATTCTGAATTTTACACGGTTGGGTAGGGGAAGCCAGTAAAGGGATTGGCAGAAAGGAGCAGCAGTCACGGATCAGTTAGTGAGGTGTATTAGTCTAGCAGCAGAATTCATAATAGACTAAAGGGGGATAGCCTGCTTAAGGGTAGGCCATTAAGGAGAGCATTGCAGTAGTCAAGGCAGGAAATAATCAAGGAGTGAATAAGTTGCCTTGTGGTATCATTAGTCAGGAAGGGTCAAATTCTGGAGATGTTGTGGAGGTCAAGGA
This sequence comes from Rana kukunoris, assembly GCA_029574335.1. Lineage (NCBI taxonomy): Eukaryota > Metazoa > Chordata > Amphibia > Anura > Ranidae > Rana > Rana kukunoris. The sequence continues at coordinate 125,472,629 of CM056050.1, read as the reverse complement.
GGCAGGATTTAGCCAGTGATTGGATGTGGGGCTGAAGAAGAGGTCAGAGTCAAGGATTACACACAGCACCCTGGCATGTGTGGAGGGACCAATGGTTGTGTTGTTGACCTTAAAAGTAAAATAATGCGGGGGGGGGGGCGGAAAGGAGGAAATATAACAAGCTCAGTTTTAAAAAGATTGAGTTTGAGGAAGTGGTGTGACATCCATACCGATATGTCATTTAGTAAGTTTGAGATTTGTGAGGAGATCACGGGGGTGAGTTGAGGAGTGGAGAGACAGATCTGGGTGGCATAGAGGTGGTATTGGAAGCCATGGGAGGTTATCATCTGGCCCAGGGAAGAGGTATAGCGCGAGAATAGGAGGGGCCCAAGGACAGGGCCCTGGGGTATACCAACAGAAAAAGGAAGAGGAGCGGAGGAGATGGAGTTATAAGTGACACTGAAAGTGCGCCGAGATAGGTAGGAGGAGAACCAGGATAAAGTAGAATCATGGAGGCCAAGAGAGGGGAGTTTGCTGAGGAGGAGCAGGTGGTCAACTGTGTCGAAGGAAGCAGAGAGGTCTTTTCGCTCTTGATTGACGGTGTCATAAAACTTAAGTTCTGCAAGACTTCTGAATGAATGAATGAATGAAAAACTTATATAGCGCGGCACATGCGAATTAAATCGCCTCTGGGCGCTTGTTGTTCCTGTCTCCTTTGGAATCAAAAGAGATGAGTCTTGATCTTTCTCCTGAATGCTAGGTGGTTCTCCTCCAACCGAATGCTGGTTGGTAAAGCGTTCCATAGTCTGGGACCTTGGACCGCGAATCTTCTATCTCCTTTGGACTTGTAGCTGGCTTTCGGTATCTGGAGTAGATTTTGGTTGGTGGATCGCAAGATGCGATTGGGATTATGAATTTTTATTTTTTCGCACAGATATCGGGGAGCATTCCCATGGATACATCTATGCGTTAGACAGAGTGCTTTAAAAGCAATTCTGTCTTTCACTGGCAACCAGTGAAGGGCTCTCAGTGAAGATGAGATGGATTCCCAGGGTTTTTTCCCAGTCACAAGTCTGGCGGCCGTATTTTGAACGACTTGCAGACGAGCGATTTGGTACTTCGGGAGTCCGAGGTAAAGGGCATTTGCATAGTCCAGTCTGGAGTTGACAATTGTTCCCACCACGACTGCTACGTCTTCTTTAGGAATGAAAGGAATAAGTCTGCGTAGTAGGCGCAGCAGATGGTGAGATCCGCTGACTACTGACCCTATTTGTGCGTCCATTGTCATGTGGGAGTCGAAGATGACACCAAGACTTTTGACTTTGGCGCTAGGGGTGATGATTTTGCCCAGAATGGGCGGGGGTGTCCACGTTGTTGCTGGTTGGTTCCTACGCTTGGCGTGAAACAGGAGAAGTTCTGTTTTCGCTCCATTGAGTTTAAGATAACTCTTGGTCATCCAGTCCTCTATCAAAGAGAGACATGTCTCTAGATTGAGGTGGTGATCCTTTTTATTGCAAATGCGGAAATACCGTTGCGTGTCATCTGCATATGAGTGATAGAGCAGTTTTTGACTGCTGATGATTTCAAAAAGAGGACGAAGATAGATGTTGAATAACACAGGCGATAGAGGGGATCCTTGAGGGACTCCGCATGATACTGTGCGTTTTCCAGAGGTGAAAGGTCCTAACTTCACTATTTGCGAACGGTTTTCCAAGAAAGAGGAGAACCAAGATAAATTGCCTTCTGCGACTCTGGCTACTTCAGCTAGCCGAGTCAATAGAAGCTTGTGGTCTACAGTGTCGAAAGCTGCGCTTAGGTCCAACAGAACCAGGAGACAAGATTCTCCTTCGTCTGCGGCCTCGAGAGCGTCGTCCCATATCTTGAGCAATGCGGTTTCTCTCCCGTGTCCGGGCCGGAAACCCGATTGATATGGATCAAGTAGGTTATGGGTATCTAGATGCTGTTGCAGCTGTTGTACCACTACTTTCTCCATGACCTTAGAAAGAGAGTTTAGGCCTGTTATGGGACGGCGGTGGAGTGGATCCTTGGGGTCCAGGGTGGGTTTCTTCAAGATAGGCCGAATTATACCCTCCTTCAACTGGGAGGGCACTATGCCCTCCCTAAAGGATTGGTTAATAAGCTGCGTGATCGGAGGCGCCAGGAAGTCGGCACATTCCTTCAGCAGTTTAGTGGGGATGATATCATTCGGCGCAGTGCTGTTACGCAGAGCGCCGATGATATTTTTAATGTCATGAGTACAGACGGGTTCCAGCGTGAACTCACCTGATTGTGGTGAGTTTCTGCCGGTGTTGTGTGAATAATTACTGGGGGGGGCTACGGGGGGAATTGTTCTGCTGAATGCTTTGCCGGATTCCCTCAATTTTATTAATGAAGTAATCCGACAATTCACTGCAAAATTCTTGTGTGTCCGAATTGGGGGCTTCAAGACATCCTGGATTCATGGTCTGAGTGACCAGCTTGAAGAGCTCGCGGGGGCGGTTGAGGGCGCTGTTGATAGCCTCAGAAAAATAATTTTTCTTGGCATCGAAAATTTCCTTGTGGTATTTTCTAGTTATTGCCTTGTAGATGGAGAGGTTCTCAACTGATGGACTTCTCTTCCAGGCGGCTTCAGCCCTTCTGCGCTCTTGCTTCAGTGACGCCAGCTGGTTGTTGAACCAGCCTGCGTTATTTTTCCGGATGTGGGTTTTACGTTTCGGCGCTATTAAGTCGGCTGACTGTAATAGGGCTGTGTTAATGGAATCCAGTGTTTCTTCAGCCGATTGATGCGGCTGAATTCTTTTTATTTTTTTCCTTAACGTGGCTTTGAAGAGTTCCGAGTGGAGCTTCTTCTGACATCTAGTCCAGTGTGTTGTCACTGGGTTTGATGTTTTTATTAAGGGGGGGAAATTGGGAATAATGAATTTAATTGCATGGTGGTCTGTCCATGGCAATGGTTCATTTCCCAAGATTTTTATTTCCAGATCGTGTCTGAAAATAAGATCGAGCGTGTGACCTGAAGCATGTGTGGGCCCACTTACTAGTTGCTGAAGCCCTAATCCTTCCAGGTGGTCGATGCAGGCGTCGGCAACGGGGTCTTGCGGGAAGTTGGCCCAGAGGTTGAAATCCCCGAGCAGCAAAAGGTGTTTGCTGTTCAGGGTATAGGTGGAGATAAAGTCCGTCAATGAAGGGAGAAACTGCGATTTTGGGCCGGGTGGCCTATAGCAGAGTAGAATCCGGACTGTCTCCTGGGAGTTTGCTTGCAGTTGTAGAGTAAGGGTTTCCATGAATGGAAGAGGGTTTTGAAGGACTGGTTTTGTGATCGCAAGGTGCGTCTTATGGATCACTGCCAATCCTCCTCCTCTTTGCCCTATTCTGTTTTCCGTTATAATACGGTAGTTATCTGGCACCAATTCTCCTAGAATGGTGTTACAGTCGGCTGTAAGCCAGCTCTCTGTAATAAAGAGGCAGTCTAAGTCATGTTGCAATAAGAAATCATGGATTTCTAATCGGTGTTTTACTGCCGATCTAGTGTTGATCAAAGCACATGATATGTGCTTAGGTTGGGGCAAACGGCTGAGACCTTTGACAATTGATCTTCGATTGATCCTCAATAGGCGCTCCGTTTGAAGGGCTTTTTTGGTAATGGCTGGTAGTATTGCGGCAAATCGCCTCAGACTCCAAATGGCCTCTGCCGAGTATTGCAGATTAACCATGGTAGCCAAACACCAGGGGGAGGGGGGGTGGTTAAGGATTGTCAAGGATTAACTGAATCCTCAATCCTGGCTTGGTCCAGAGGAAGGCAAAAAAACCCTGACCGTGCTACGCCAATATGCAGCGGCAGGGAAAAAAATTCCTTCCTGACCCCTTGATAGGCGATCGGCGAACCCTGGATCAAGTTGTAATAGTTGAGATTTGGGGCTGGGTGTAGTAAGATGACCTGCCGATCGGCAGCAGGATCCAGGCTGAAAAAAACTCCCAGATTAGGTGGATCGGTGCTGCCGTTGGGGCCAGGGCTGGTAGACAGGGGTGTGAGGTACTTTCCAGGGGGTAAGGGGGGGGTATCAGGTCCGTTTTGGGACTTTGGTGGCGGTTGGAGGGGATGAGAAGCGGCGCGCCACTAGGCCGCGGGTGAAGCCGCGGCCTTTCCTAGTTGCGGCTGCCGCGATTGCCTCCAGGCCGGCGCGGAGGTACCGAGAAAGCGCCCGAGACGGCGGAAAATTGCAGGGATAGGTGGCGGATGGTTAGCTAGAGAGGGGCTAGTAGTGTGGGGGCATAGAAGGGTAGGTGTGGATAGGGTGGAGAGACGTGGCTTTAAGTTGCAGCGGTGGCTTGTCCTGAAAAGGACGGCTGCCTGCAACCTCAGTGGATGGCTTACCTGCTGGAGAGGGGTGAAGGAGGAAAGCCAGGGGGGCCAGGTAGAGCCGGGGGAAAGCCGGTGGTGAGTTGCTTGAGGGATAGAGGGGTAGAGCAAGCCTACCTAGCAGTCTGCCTAGCCACTATCTGCCTGTCTGGTCCCTGGCGAGAGCAGACTCGAGCGGAAGACCGGAGCGTCCTACTCTCCCACTGACACTGACTGACTGCAAGACAGTTCTCCTTATACAAATCTGAACTGGCATCCCCCACCCCCCTCTAAAACGTGCGCTGATCACCCCCATACTTAAAAAGCCCTCACTTGGCTCTACAAACCTGAATAACCTAGGACCTATATCCTTGCTCCTATTTACTTGTAAACTTTTAGAAGGCTTATTCTACAACTGTGTGTGCTCCTACCTCACTGACAACCTTCTTGACCGATTACAGTCTCACTTTCACTCGCAGAACTCCACAGAAACTGTGCTACTAAAATTCACTTATAATTTACCAACTGCTAAACATCCACTACCCCATTCTCTAACTACTAGACCTTTCCACAGCCTTTAATACCGTTGATCACCTGCCGCTCATCAATAAACTCCACTCCCTTGGCTTCCTAAGATTCTGCTCTGGTGACAGTATGTAAAAAATAAATAAATATTTTTTTTATTAAATTGTTTAAACATTTTTTATTTCTTTTTCTTAACATTACATCCTGTCATCACAATCGTTCATTGTCACCATAGTGACACTGTACTACTCTAGGGGGTTGATCAGGGATTTTGTTTTCCTTTTCACTGTTATTGCTGATAGTGACGATCACTGTATAAGCAAAAAGGTTAGCTCTCGTGAATGGGTTAAAATAGCACGCTGATTATGGTTGCGATCTCTGATTAGCTACAGCTAATCAGATGGTACTGGTAGCCTGGTACCAGGTGATTGCTGTGGGTCAATCACAGCTTACAAATGTAACCAAGCTGTTCATGAATGGAAATCCATTCATAGCAGTTTGTTTACATTGTTATCATGTGATCGCTATGACCAGTCATAGTGATCACATTATACTCAGTAATTGGAATCTACTGTGTCACAGGAGCAATGCACAACACGCCCCTAACAGGCTGAATAACGTCAATGTACGTGGTCCAGTCTGTCCACGCCAACCACTTGCAATAAATGTGCTGCGGGAGGTCCTCTAGTAGTTAATCACTTCCAGGCTGGGCCAATTTTGGCATTCTTCACCTACATGGAAAGAATTTTTTTTCTTTGCTAGAAATTGAATGAGTGACTTGTATACCGCTACACATGCGAACTGAATCGCCTCTAGGCACTTTTGCAGCCAGTGTCTTCCTGGCTGGTGCGGTCATTTATCCATAGGATCTCCACACACTTGGGACACACAGTCGTACACACATATATACATATATACTGGGCCAATTTGGACAGGATCCAATTAACCTACGAGCATGTCTTTGGAGTGTGGAAGGAAACCGGAGTACCCGGAGGAAACCCACGCAGACACAGGGAGAACATGCAAACTGCAGGAAGATGGTGTCGTGGACAGGATGACTTTGAACCCCCAAACATTTTTTTGGCAGAGGCCCTAGAGAATACAATGGTGGTTGTTGTATATTTTTATGTCGACATAAATAAGTAAAGGGGTCGTATTGATCCAGTTCCATGATCTTGCGCTACCTGGATCTATATGTGAGCACATTGTTTCTGTGCTTTTATGTGTCAGCATTGATGTAAGTGTTCTACTTTGTATTAATAAATCAATGCAAAACGGTTTTACACTATGTGAAGGCCTTTTCTTTCATGAATGGTGGAGCCCATGATTGGTTTTGGCGACAAGACGTTGTGGTACACTGTGTAATCCATCTCTAGTGACGATTCTTCAGAGCAACAACCTACTGTTCCATTTTAATGCTGGTCTCTTTGCCTTTGGTCTGTATTCTATGGTAAGAGTATTTACTCTCCCCCCTGACTCTTAGGGCCAGATTCAGCAAGACTTGCGCTGGAGTAATTCGATATGCGCCGCGTAACTGTGATTATGCGCCGTCGTTTCTATGTGGCCGTACCCACCAAACTAGATGCGACAGAAAACGGGCCATTTCCGATCGGCTTAACTTTCCGACGCCAGAGTATCGTCAGCGCATAATTTCGCTTGGCGCATCAGTCGCGCCTATTGATTTCCCCTGCAACTATGCAAATGAGGGAGATTTCCCAATTCGCGAACGGAGTAGCACCATACGCCGGCTACATGCGCCGCGCGTAACTCGTCTGTCCGGCGCAAAGTTATTTCTACAAATAGCTGCTTTATCTTTACTCCAGACGGCCTCAGGTCAGCAGGAGAGCAGCTACAGCAGCAGCGTTACCGACGAAACTAGCAAGCTGAACAACCACACTTGCAAGGACAACACCTCTGTGTGCCAACATGCCAGGGGCAATCGTGGTCCTAGCACTAGTACTGGGTCCCCCGGAACGAAGGAGGCGGGCACGTGAGAGGATATACCGCACGCGCATGAGCCTCTTTGGCATGGGGGATGAGGAGGTGTATCGCCTCTTCAGATTCAGCCCAGATGCAATACTTGAACTAACCACAACCCTGCAGGGTGACATCACCAGCAAGACACACCGCTCACAAGCAGTGCAGCCACTGGTGAAGGTCCTGGCAACACTTAATTTCCTTGCAAGTGGATCATTCCAGCGTACAAGTGGAGTGGTGGCTGGGATGTCACAATCCACCATAAGCAGATGTGTGCACCAGGTTGTCCCTGCAATCCTCAGACGCATGTCCAACCAGTTCATCAGACCCACCACTGAGGAGCTGCGGCTGAAGGCAATGACAGATTTCTACAGCATTGCCAGATTCCCACGCACCATCGGGGCCATTGATTGCACACATGTGGCCCTACAGCCCCCCAGTGCCACAGAGCACATATACCGCAATCGGAAGCATTGGCATTCCATCAACGTACAGGTGATAGCCGATGCCCAACGCCTCATATGGCACGTCCGTGCCAAACACCCCGGGTCCAGCCATGACAGCTTCATATACCGTCAGAGCCCCATCCCCGCAGAATTCGAGCAGAACATGTATGGGGACAGCTGGCTGGTTGGTGAGTGACATGGGTGGCAGGCATGACTATCCCCTCCCGTGATGCACATCAGAAGGGGCACATGCATGACTAACATCCTTCTGTCTTTTCCCTTACAGGTGACTCTGCATATGCACTGGGACCCCATCTAATGACTCCTTTTCGGAACCCCCAAACCAGAGGAGAGAGAAAATACAATGAAGCACACATCAAAACCCGTGCAGTGGTGGAGCAAACATTTGGGCTCCTGAAGTCCCGTTTCCGCTGCCTGGATAAGTCCGGGGGGACCCTATTGTATTCCCCTACCTTTGTGTGTCAGATCATCGGTGCATGTTGCATTCTGCACAACTTTGCTATGAGAAAAGGCCTGCAGATTGACATACGTGATGACCTGACCCCCGACCCACACAGTCCCCACCTGGCAGAGGAGACCCAGTCTGCTGATGGAAGAGCAGTCAGGAGGGTCCTCGCCGTAGGCATCTTTGGACAATAAACCAACACATTTATCACACAGACAATGCACGCGTGTACACCACTGATGTCCCTACATCACACACACCACATCGCATTGGATTAGCCCAAGTCCAGCATGTAGGACTTGGGAGCAGCAACGCCAGCGTCAAGGCCCCAATGATGTCGCTGTCCATTCATACACCTTTCACACGTCATTCATACAGCCGTGGGGTTAACTTCACCACCACGGCCGAGGGTGACACCCCTTACTGGCAGGAGTGCCACCCCCTCACATTCACACACCATTCACACTGTCCCCTGCACTCCTGACCGTGTGCAGTAAAAAAAGAAATACATATCTCATAACATGAGAAAAAAAATAATCAAAAACTCATAACCTGAGTATAAAATAAATATTCAAAAATAATCAAAAACTCATAACCTTAGTATAAAATAAATATTCAAAAATAAACAAAAACTCATAACCTGAGTATAAAAAAAAAAATATATAAACCAAAAAAACAAAAAACCCTCATCTGGGATGACGGGGGCTCCTCCTTGGGGGCACTCTCGGGCTCCTCAGCTGCCTGGAGGGAGTGGGTGGTGGTGGGGGTGGGGGGGCATCTGAAGGAGGCTGATCCCCGGGTGGGCCACTCCTGGGAGCTGTTGGCTGCCTGCCCTCCAAGGCCATGGCAATACGGCTGAGATACAGGTTGGTCTGGGCCTGCATCCTCAGCTGGCGGGTGATATGATGCCGCTGGTCACGTTGCCGCTGCCTCCCCTCTTCCCGGATGGCAGCTGTGTTGGCGTTGACGGCTGCTGTCAGGTTCTGTACATCAGCCTGCACCTCCCCCAGGCTGGTGACAACGTCCTGCACACGACTGGGCAGCTGTGACATGGAGCCCAGGCTGTCAGCGACCCGGTCTAAGTGGCCAGCAATCTCCCCCATCTGCTGGGTCTGCCTTGCGTGGTCCAACACTACCTGGTCCTGGACCATATCAGACACCCCCCTGGTCTTACGGGTCGCCTTCCTGGGGGCAGAAGAAGGTTGTCCCCATGGGGATGGAGTCGCCCTTGAGGGGCTACCTAGGATGGGGGAGGGGATGACAGAGGGCCCTGCAGAGGAGGAGGACTCCTCCAACAATAAAATAAAGTCCTGCTCAGGGACAGGCTCCTCCTCAACCACCTCTGCTGAAGTGGTGTGGGCACTCTCCTCCTCCACCTCGGTGTCTCCAGCACCCAGGGCCTCGTCATCAGCATCCCGTTGGGAGGTTGGGGTGGACTGGCCGGCAAGAGATGATGGCCCAGCTCCGTCATCTGTGGATGACACAAAGCAGACACATGTTGGTGGTCCCACACACTTGGCACATGTACCCTCCCCCCCCACATGCAACACACCAAATAGGGGATAAAAAACACTTACCTGTCCTGGAGCCTTCCTCCATGGAGTCATAGCCAGGGACCCCCTCCAACTGCTCCCTGTCCAGGCAGCGGGCGACCACCTCCTCCTCTGTGGTCAGGCTGACCGGACATGGTGGACCACCACCTGTGCCCCTCTCATGGCTCCTAATGGTGGCCACCTTGCCACGGACCTTGCGCCGCAGGTCGTTAATTTTTTTTTGTATGTCGCTAGCAGTCCGGGTGGAGTACCCTAACACATTGACCCTGGCAGCAATGGTCTCCAGGATGCCCTGCTTCCTCTCCCGGCTGGTCTTCCTACTTTTTTTCCCGTGGAGGAACTGATTAAACGTCTCCATAGCCGAGATGATCACAGAGACCTCCTGGGCATTAAAGTTGAGGTTCCTCCTCTCTTTGGGGGTAGCGGGAGCAGCCATGACAGTGCAAAAGTATCTTCCCTGGGGTGGGGGAAACGGATATACTTTTGCGCCGGAATGGCGTTTCCGCTAGCGCTTTTATACGCGCAACGGAACACATTGCGCTGGCGTTTCCCGTGAAGTGGTGCCGACGGAAGTTGTGAGCATGCGCACAAGGGGGCGAGTGGAGCCTCACTTACTGCGCATGCTCCGTGGATGATGCGCTGAACGTAAGCCTCTGCGCTGGGCTCCGCCCATCATTTACATATGATCACACCCACTTCCACTTGCGTCGGGTTACGCCAGCGCATTATCGTTACTCTGGCGCAAGTTTACGCGCAACTGCTATGTGAATAACAGTACTTGCGCCGAAAGTGTCGGCGGATCAACGTAAATGAGAAACGTTACTCCAAAGTAAAGAAGCGCCCATCTACCTGAATCTGGCCCTTAGTTGATGATGGTCAATCTTTACCCTCAGTAAACAGATTTCCATCTTCTACATTTTGTATTTTTGAACTGTTTAAAATGGACTTTTTTTCACCCATATTGAATAGATCCAGAATTTCCTGACGCATTCATGGCAGCACACAATGGGTTGTGACTCCGCCCCCACAACCTGACAGGATTGGTTAGCTATAAATTTGAAGGGGAGACGCCCCGCATCATTCTCTTTTTTCATCCTCACCTGACAAGATTGAATGAACAAGCAAAAAGCATGCCTCTTACCGCAAATCGCCCCAGCAGGTTCAGCCTCTCCTGTTTGGAAGTCCCTCCTGTACAGTCTCTAAATGAGCTTTATGGTGGGAACCCCGTTCTGGTGGTCTCAGGGGCTTTGGAATTATACTGGCATCTGTAGCAAGCTTTAAAGAAGCTTCAAATCTCGCAGTGGCCCCCACTTTCGCTCTGTCTTTCCTTCCAGTGCAGTGTGTCCTTCCACAAAGGTATTTGTATCATTACATTTACCACCTAAGGTTAGTCCGTTTTGTACCTTTGTCTGCCTGTTGTTTTTTTCTCAGCTCTGCTGAGCCCTGTGGTTCCTCTGACACCCCATACTCTCGGGGTCACCGCTGCGTACCCCTTGGCGCTCTGCACATGCGCGCAGCTCAGTGATGACGCCGCCTGTCTCCTCTGCCCTCTTCCAAAATGGCGCCGGGCGAGCGGGACGCTTCTGCACATGCGCGCGTCATTAAAAAAAAAAAGAAGGAAAAAAGAAACAGTCCTATTGCTCTGTAGTTCTGGCTGCCGCACTGCTGCTCTGCTCTACTCAGAGTGAAGATTGCACCAGGTGTGTGCAGGCATGTCCCAGATCAGCCTGGGCTAATTGATTACACACAAAAAAAAAAAAAAAAAAAAGGAATAAATAGGATAGAAGATATTATACAAGCGCCCAGAGGCGATTCAGTTTGCATGTGCCGCGCTATATAAGTTTTCATCATTCATTCATTCAATACATTTATATATTAATTTATAACATACCATAGAAGAAAGTGTATCCATAATTTAACAATTAATATAATCCAAAAAAAAAAAAAAAAAGGATAGATATATGTATATAAAATTATTATATTAATTTAATAAATAGAAATGTTGGGGGGGAACATATTGTAATGTTTTCCCTTCTCTCTTTTTTCCCACCTTTTCGGGCTGTCTCTCTGCTATCCTCATGGGAGCCACTGCCCTCGCAGACCACCATCAGCTGACCAGGTATAGAGGCCGTCCAGAAGGTGGTAAGTAGAGGGGAGACAAAAAAGAGAGCCTGACCACTGACGCTACAGTTTTGGTAGCCCTATCGGGTCAAGAGACGCAAGTTTGCGGCACAGAGGGAGATTCTAGCCATGCTTCCGGCAGAAGGCGCAAGAAATCGCTCAAGGTTACCCTCTTGATTTCTTCAATCAAGGCATAGCCGCTCGCGTCACAGCACTCCCGTCATAGTCGGTCCCACCGCAGACGATTACCTTCATCCCAGACAGAGCTATCTTATCCGCACCACGGCAAATGTTTGCCAAATATGCGGGGCGCCATCCTTGCCAGGGGAATTGGCCTGCCACTCGTGCTTCATCGAAGTAACCAAGGATTCAGAGGCCAGAGTAGATACTGAGCTCCCAGGAGAATCGCCACAGGGATCATATGTGGGCGATCCTTCCCCAAGCACATCGCCCGGCCGTTACGCCAGGGTGCAGTAACCCTCTCTAAGAATGAGGAGTGTGAGCAGGCGTCGGACTGTCTCTTTTTGGTTGAACCATTTGCCCATTCACTCAAGGAAGCGATCGGCTGGGAGGAGGTTATGGCAGAACTTCTGAAGGTTCAGAAATATTTCCCGGTGCTGAAAAGGGGGTCCTGAATCATTTCCCTTCATCGAAGAGCTAGAGAACCTCATAAAGGATAAGTGGGGGGGGTCGCATAAGCGGCCCAGTATGAGCAACAAGTTTGCAGATTGTACCCCTTGTGGTAGTCTAAGATCGATTCTTTGATCAATGCAACTACGGTCGATTCATCTTTAATGCGACTCGCTAGAGACATTTCTCTACCGATTGAAGACGCAGTTACCTTCCGGGACGCTCTTGATCATAAAATCAATATAGAACTGAAGAAAGCCTGCTCCACGACAGGAGCCGCTTGTAGGCCGGCTATCACCACAACGGCAGTCGCTAAAACTATCGCTGCATAGGCAGCTAATGTTGAGAATCCCATTCTAGAAGGAGCCGACCAGGGGAAGATATTCTCCTCCCTGCAGGAAAATTAAGTTGGCTTACGGCTCCTGAGGGGGCGACTTCATGGCTGAGACCCTGGATAGCGAAGGCAGCGTCAAAATCAACTGGTGCAAAATTCCATATGGCGGCTCAAGTGTATTCGGCACAAAGATGGACACGGCCATCTCCAAGGTTACCGGGGGAAAGTCTGGGCTGATTTCTCCGATAGGAAAACCAGAGCCCCAGAAGGGCCCCGCTTACAGGCGTGATCTTCCTGTCAAGTACAGGGATGTTAGATCCTACCGCCCGGCAGGGAATTTAGGAGGGACTGGAAGTCTCGACCCTCCTTCATGTAGATACAGTAAGCCAATCACAGCTGGGGAACAGCAGAAGTCCTTTTTGAGGGTCCGTCTGCCCACCCAGCTCAGGTGAGCACCAGACTCAAGAGATTCGCTCGGATATGGGCAACTCGTATAACAGATCCATGAACACTATCCTCTATCAAGAACGGTCACAATTGGAAATTCATGGGCACATTGCCAGGGAACACATTCCAGCCTACCAAGTACTTCCGCACCAGAAAGGGAGGGGGTTTTATTCCCCTTTATTTCTGGTACAAAAAAAAACGGGGATCTACGTCCAGTCTTGGACCTAAAGAATTTCAACAGACGATCAAAATAGAGGCTTGGAAAAGCCTTCAGTCCATTTTGTTGTCAGTGGACGTGGGAGACTGGATGCTATCTCTAGATTTTTCGGGCGTTTACCTTTACATCCCAGTTCATCTTACCTTCCAGAGGTCCCTTCGGTTCTCAATCGATCAATCCCATTTCCAATTTTGGTGCCCCCCATTCGGCATCGCCTCAGCACCCAGAGCATTCGGCAAGTTAGGGTGTTCCTAGGGGCAGAATAAAATACCAGGTTGTACCGGGTGCAACTCCCTCAAGAGAGGCTGAAGCCCTTGCTCCAGAAGATACAAAGTCTGCTATCATCCAGACGTCTAACTGTCAGAGCCTGCCTCAGTACCCAGGGGTCCATGTCAGCATCCATACCCTTGATACAGTGGCCCCTGTGGCACATGCGAGTCTTACAGAACTCCTTTCTCAGGCAGTGGAATAGAACGTCAATACTCCAAACCATTCACATCCCGAACTGGGTAAAGCAATTAGTATGGTGGTGGACACACCCGTCCGACCTCAGGGAGTCCATTCCAAAAGTTCCCCCTAGTCCAGAAGTAGTAACATCGGACGCCAGCCAGGGGTGATGGGGTCCACACTATCTAGACTGAGTAGCCCAAGGACAGTGGCATTTTCGGGCTCAGGGCATAGTGTCAAATATTTTAGAGCTCAGAGCAGCCTTTCAGGCCCTCCTGGCCATTGCGCCTCTTCTATAGAGGAAGAGTGTCCTGATTAGGATGGACAACAAGTAGCGGTGTCATGTATCCAGAGACAGGAGAGCATCAGGAGTCGCACGCTTCATAATGGAAGGGGCACAAGTGCACCTGTTAGATCTGTGGGGAGTATGCGTCCCAGCAACACAGAATTCGTTGGCCAACTACCTAAGCCGAGAGACACTTTCAAACACACGAACGGTCCCTGAACCAACAGGTATTCTCCATTCTTACGAAAACTAGTACCAGAACCAGAAGTCGACCTAGCGGCCACGCCAAAGAACTCCAAGTGTCAGAGGTTCCTGTCCAGAGCCCACTTTCCATTACCTGAAGGGACAAACTGCCTAGTTCTTCCATGGAGCTGCGAGCTAGGGTACATTTTTCTTCCAACTTCTCGGATTACAAGATTCCTGTCCCGACTTCGGAAGTCCTCAGCCACAGTTATTGTACTAATACCGTTCCGGCGGAGGAGGCCATGGTTTACGACCCCGCTACAGCTAGGTACGCGGCCTCCAATACATCTTCCAGTAACCTGGGATCTCATACATCAGAGGCAATTCTTCCATCCAGCCCAGAGAAGCTGCATTTGCCAGCTTTGAAGCTGAGAGGGCTAGGTTAGGGGAACTAGGATACTCTCAGGAGGTAATATCAACCTTAGTACAAGCTCTAAGGAGCTCCACTGATGTCACCTATACTAGGATCTGGGAGAGGTTCGTGTCATCGCAGCAAAGACATTGGAATCCCATCTCAAATTCTTGAATTTCTTCAGTCAGGGTTTAACAAGGGCCCGGGCTTGGGTACCCTGAAGGTGCAAGTATCTGCCCTTTCAGCCATGACGGGTACTAGATGGGCTCTTCATCATCTGGTCACTCTGTTCCTCAGGGCCTACGTAAGATCTGACCACCTAGGAGGCCAGCCTTTCCAACAGGGGATCTCTGTGTAGTACTCGAGGCCCTGTCCAATCCACCTTTTTCTCCATTCAACTTAGTCTCACCGTGGAACCTAGCTCTGAAGATGGCTTCCCGTATTGCTATCACCTCAGTTAAGAGGGCGCCGGAGATACAAGCACTTATGGCTATGGAACCCCTATTCAGTGTTCTTCCCTGACAGAGTGGTTCTGAAGCCCTCAGACCATTTTTATCCAAGGGTAACTTCCTCCTTTCATTATAACCAGGACATCGTCCTTTCGTCTTTTACTAATGAGAGGGGCGAGTCCCATGACTAGGATGTCAAGTCTACCATCTCCAGTGACGTCACAGCTACATCTCAGGAAGACGGATTCTCTCTTGATTATCCCACACGGGAGCAGACGAGGTCAGCCAGCTACCTCCCGTACCATTACCTCTTGGTTGTTAAAGCTATCAAGGAGACCTATTCCATCCAGCAACTTACGCCTCCTAGAGGGCATTAGGGCTCATTCGACAGGGGCAGAGGCCACTTCTTGGGCAGCATATTGCGGGACTTCACCGGAAACCATAGGCAGAGCAGCAACTTGGTCTTCCCAACACATCTTCATTTCTCACTACAGAGTGAATTCTGCTCTCCTGGCTACCGTCGACTTCGGCAGATCTGTTCTTAGAGCCAATTCCTCAGCGCTATAAAGAATAAATATTACTGTTTTCTTGCACCCTCCCGACTGGCGAGTTATATCCCATTGTGTGCTGCCATGAATGCGTCAGGAAAACGGAAAATTGTATACTCACCTTTCTGTAATTTTCCTTTCCTGACGCATCTTCATGGCAGCACACAGATGCCCACCCTGCTGTTTTATGATGATATATACAGAGAATGATGCGGGGCGTCTCCCCTTCAAATTTATAGCTAACCAATCCTGTCAGGTTGTGGGGGCGGAGTCACAACCCATTGTGTGCTGCCATGAAGATGCGTCAGGAAAGGAAAATTACAGAAAGGTGAGTATACAATTTTCCGTTTTCTTCCCATTTCATTTGAACTGTTTAATATACAGTGGTTGCTTGCACCTTTAGTTTATTATTCACAGGTGGATTAGTCACCAAGTTTGTATTGTTGTTTTAGCACTTTATATTGGTACATGTCATAATTATCAGTTTTAAACATCCCCTTTTTTTTGCACTTTTATATGTTTATTTAGGATTGCATTTATGCACAATCATTTGTCTTTTGCTGGTATTGCACTAGCAACACTGTTTATTTTTAGCGCTGCACTTATTAAAGCGGATGGCCCATTAAAACAAAATATTAAAATCCAGCAGCTACAAATACTGCAGCTGCTGACTTTTAATACTAGGACACTTACCTGTCCTGGAGCCCAGCGCCGTCTGCAGCAGAGAGACGAGCGTTCGCTAGTCTCTGCTGCTCCCCCCTCCATCCACGGTGAGGGAACCAGGAAGTGAAGCGCTCCGGCTTCACTGCCCGGTTCCCTACGGTGCATGCGCGAGTCGCGCTGCGCCCTTTGATTGGCTCCTGCTGTGTGCTGGGAGTCGAGAGTTCCCAGCACACAACGGGGGGGGACGACGGGAAGCTAGGAAAACCCGTATTTTGCCCGACTCTGCTATGGCCGGAAGTGAGTGCAAATAGCTGTCTTTAGACAGGTATCTGCACCCCCCTCCCCCCTGAAAGGTGTCAAATGTGACACACGGAGGGGGGGGAGGGTACCGATCAGCTTTAGGGTGGAGATCCGCTTTAAATGTCATATTTTAATGTCAAACAATATTTGTGCACTGGTTTTTCAAATGCGAATTTTTTGAAAAAAATATACTTTAACCATTTCAGCCCATATATAAAAAATAAAAATGTTTCCTCAGTTTAGTTCGATACGTATTCTTCTACATATTTTTCGTAAAAAAAATAGCAATAAGCGTTTATTGATTGTAGGTAGGGTTGTCCCGATACCACAGAGTCCAAGTACCGATACTTTTTTTCAAGTACTCGCCGATACCGAATACCGATACTTTCTTTTAATCTCATGCGACAGCGGCACATGTGTCAGTATTTTTTTTTTATCTTTAACAATTTGTTTTTAATTTGTTACAATTTTTTTTTATTTCTAATGCTTTCCTTTTTTAAGGGTGGGGGGGGGGGGTGGATTGTGTCAGTGTGTTTTTTATTTTAGTTTATTATTTTCTACAATAATTTTTTTTATTTTATTATTTTTTTTTATTTTTTTAGCCCTGTTGGGGGGCTTTGGTGAGATATCAGGGGTCTTAACAGACCTCTGACATCTCCCTTTGAGACAGAGAAAGGGACTAGGGACACATGTTTCCCAGTCCCTTTCTCAGCAGCATGGGCTGCGCTGAAAATGAATGGAGAGAAGACAGCATCTTCTCTTCATTCATAAACTGAAACATTGTAATCACAGGAGGTTACGATGTTTCAGTTATGTGAATGGACAGAGATACACGGAGGAATACACGGCGGGATACACAGAGGAATACACGGGGGATACACGGAGGAATACACGGCGGGATACACGGAGGAATACACGGCGGGATACACGAAGGAATACACGGCGGGATACACAGAGGAATACACGGCGGGATACACAGAGGAATACACAACGGGATACACGGAGGAATACACGGCGGGATACACATAGAGGAATACACGGCAGGATACACGGAGGGATACACGGCGGGATACACAGAGGAATACATGGCGGGATACACAGAGGAAAACACGGCAGGATACACGGAGGAATACACGGCAGGATACACGGAGGAATACACGGAGGGATACACGGAGGGATGCACGGAGGAATACACGGCGGAATACACGGAGGAATACACGGAGGAATACACGGCAGGATACACGGAGGAATACACGGAGGGATACACGGCGGGATACACGGAGGAATACACGGCGGGATACACGGAAGAATACACGGCAGGATACACGGGGGGAGAGAGAAACACGGCGGGGGACACGGAGGAAGGGAGACTGCAGCAAAACAGAGGGGGGCTGGAGGACACGGGACAGTCAGCAGTGATCGTGTGTGGGGGAGTTACAAGCACCGATCACCGCTGATTTTAAAGTAGCTGAAAGCCGCACGGGGGGAGAGAGAGAAGAGGAGAAATTGCTTTTAAATCTATACAGCGGTGATCGTGCGTGTAACTTCCCCATGCACTGATCACCGCTGACAGTACAGGTATCGGGTGAAGCATCGGGAGCATTTGCCTGAGTACAAGTACTCGGGCAAATGCTTGGTATCGGTCCCAATACCGATACTAGTATCGGGACAACTCTAATTGTAGGGATGTCCCGATACTAGTATCGGTACTGATACCGAGCATTTCCCCGAGTTCTTGTACTCGGGGTAAATGCTCCGATGCCTCACCCGATACCTGGGGAGGCAGGGGAGTTACATAGTTAGATAGTTACATAGTTAGTCAGGTTGAAAAAAGACACAAGTCCATCCAGTTCAACCATAAAAAAAAAAATAAACAAAATAAAACACAGTACATCCCATACACCCAACTCCATACCCACAGTTGATCCAGAGGAAAGCAAAAAACCCCAGCAGAGCATGATCCAATTTGCTACCGGAGGGGAAAAAATTCCTTCCTGATCCCCCGAGAGGCAATCGGATTTACCCCGGATCAACTTTACCTACAGAACTTAGTACTCAGTTCTATTATGTGTATTTAGGAAAGAATCCAGGCCTTTCTTAACCTCCCTAGCGGTATGATTCTGTCTGGAATTTTGTTCCAAAAGCGGTACCATTTTTTTGTATGGAAATTTGGTGTTATTTATTGTAGGCCTGCAATTCTTACCACGAATCGCTATCGCTGTCGCTCAATTCTGCGAGGAACTCTGTGTCGCTGTCGCTGTCACTTATCTGATCCAAAGCCGCTTTGGAGGTGCTAAAGTGACGCTTTGATGCCATTTTATTTTTTTTGGTTAGATAAAACAGCAAAAAGGGCAGCCAGGGCAGTGTAGAATAATCTGAGGTGATACAGTGAAATCCTGTCAGATTACACTGTATCATGTAACTTTATGTGTGTGTTTTACTTTTTTACATTGTAACATTGTAACTTTTTTGAATCTCCCGCCCACTTCCGCCACTGTGAGGCGCTGCGGTTCACAGAGACGGAAGAGAGAGGAGACATCAGAGAAGACATCAGCGGGGCTCTCACCGGGATTAGATAAGAACACCGCTGCGCTCACTCTGCAATACATTCTGCCGGGGCTCTCACCGGCGATCACAGCGGGAAACCCCGCTGGATCGCCGGGATGTCACCACACCACCGCTGCGCTCACTCTGCATTTCCCCTGACTCATCTGACCGGCGATCCAGCGGGACTAGTCTGACCGGCGATCCAGCGGGAAACCCCCGCCGGATCGCCAGGAATTTTTGGGGGAAAAAAAAATGCACCCCGAGCGTGACTCGGGGTTACCGCTTCTGGCACTGAATGTTAACCCCGAGTCACGCTCGGGAATACCGCCAGGGAGGTTAAAGCAATCTACTGAGCTGGCCAGAACCACCTCCGGAGGGAGTCTGTTCCACATTTTCACAGCTCTTACTGTAAAGAAACCTTTCCGTATTTGGAGGTGAAATCTCTTTTCCTCCAGACGTAAAGAGTGCCCCCTTGTCTTCAGTGTTGACCTTAAAGTGAATAACTCAACACCAAATTCACTATATGGACCTCTTATATATTTGTACATGTTGATCATATCCCCCCTTATTCTCCTCTTCTCAAGAGTGAATAAATTCTGTTTTTCTAATCTTTCCTCATAGCTGAGCTCCTCCATGCCTCTTATCAGTTTAGTTGCCCTTCTCTGCACTTTCTCCAGTTCCCCAATATCCTTTTTGAGAACTGGTGCCCAAAACTGGACTGCATATTCCAGATGAGGTCTTACTAATGATTTGTACAGGGGCAAAATTATATCTCTGTCTCTGGAGTCCATACCTCTCTTAATACAAGAAAGGACTTTGCTCGCTTTGGAAACCGCAGCTTGGCATTGCATGCCATTATTGAGCTTATGATCAACTAAAACCACCAGATCCTTCTCCACTACAGATCCCCCCAGTTGTACACCCCCTAGCATGTATGATGCATGCATATTCTTAGCCCCCAAGTGCATAACTTTACATTTAAAGAGTTGCAAGTCTTCTCCCCCGTGCTGTCTTTCCCCCGTGCTGTCTTTCTCCCTGCTCCGTGCTCGTACCAGCAAGAAAACTGCTTCTTGCTGAGAAAACTGTTAGGCGCCGTACACACGGCCGAGGTTCTCGCTGAAAATCAGCGAGAACCTCGCTGGAATGCACATTCCAGCGAGGACCTCGGCCGTGTGTACGGTCTCAGCGAGCTTCCCGTCGGGAAGCCCGTCGAGCAGAAATAGAGAGCACGCTCTCTATTTCCTCGACGGCCCGCCTGGATGAATGGCTGGTTGCCATTCCCGACGGGCGGGTCGCCGATTTCGACGGCCGGCAGAGAGCCTCGACGGGCGGAACGATGTGTTCTGCCCGTCGAGGATCTCTGCCGTGTGTACGGGGCCTTAGTGTGTACGAGGCTTTCAGGTTTCTCGCAGGAAATCTAACCAGAATCTCGACGAGAAAAAAAGAGAACCTGCTCTCTCTTTTCTCGTCGAGAAACCCAAGAGTTTTATACTTACCTGTCACCATGGAAACCTGTGCATGCTCGAAATGACTTTGATGCATGCGTGGTAGCTTCCACAGCACAGGTAGGGTGAAGCAAGATTGCGGCGACGGCATCGAATGTGACAAGCGCATGCTTGTCGTACGCGATGACGTCACCACGTTCTTGCCTTTCAAGAGAACCGCGGTTCTTTTAAAAAGGTCAGTGTGTGTGCAAGTTTTTTTCCTGACGAGATTCTTGCCCGTGTGTACATTGCCATACAGGAGGTCCGGTGCTAAAATATTTGCTCTTGCTCTGCCATTACGGTGATATCTTACATGTGTGGTACGATTGCTGTTCACATATGTGTACGGGACCTACGTGCGTGAACGGGGGGGCTTTAAAAAAAAATAATTATTTTATTATTTTTCTATTTACATTTTTTTTTTTTAACACAGTACCTTTTACCTTTTTTTTAAATATATATATATATATATATATTAACTTTAATGCTATTACAAAGAATGAATAACATTCCTTGTAATAGCATGGACCATGACAGGTACTCTTTATGGAGAGATCTGGGGTCTATTAGAAACCAGATCTCTCCTCTGGCCTCCAATGCAGCCAATCATCCACAAATCGGTCTGATCAGCTTCTTT
The DNA here is from genome assembly GCA_029574335.1 of Rana kukunoris. Classification (NCBI taxonomy): domain Eukaryota; kingdom Metazoa; phylum Chordata; class Amphibia; order Anura; family Ranidae; genus Rana; species Rana kukunoris. Next base: position 125,451,639 of record CM056050.1, on the reverse strand, counting down.
GCTGGCCGTTAATGGCCAGATAAACAATAAACAGATACAGGAAGTGACAAAATCCTCAGCGCTTCCTGTTTCTGATATCACACAGTGGGAGAAACAAAATGCGTTACTCTCATTATGTGCCCAGAGCTGGTGTTCTATCGAGAAGTCCCCGGCTATAGAATAGTGCCCAGGTGGAACTGCGCATTCGCCGCACAGAGCCACAGAACAGCCGAGTTGACGATCAGCTATTGTCTTGCGTTGCCGAGGCACATTCACGTACCTCCCAACTAGAGCTGCATGATTATTCGTCAAGAATCGTTATCGAAATTATTTTCCCGTTGCGATCTTGACAAAGTATTTTGCAATCTTTTAGATGCAGAGAATTCTCTCTGCTCTCAGCAGTCAAAAGTCCAAGCAGTCTGTCAAGTTTTACAACATTCTTAATCAGTGGAATGTTAAGTCTAAACATTGTGTCAATTTGTCTTTTACATCAAAGGAATAGACTCCTGTATGTAAATTAGGAAAATTTAACCACTTAAACACTCAGGGCCAGATTCATATAGCTTTTACGGCGGCGTATCCCCAGATACGCCAGCGTTTTTTTAAATTTGGGCCGGCGCATCCTTACGCCGATTCAGAAAGGCATTTACACCTAAATTTCTGCTTGATCCGGCCGCTAGGTGGCGCTTCCGTCGATTTACGCATGGAATATGTAAATTAGGGAGATACGCCGATTCACGAACGTGCGGCCCGGCGTCGTATTTTACGTCGTTTGCGCAAGCGTTAGTCCGGCGTAAAGTTACCCCTGCTATATGAGGCGCAGCAAATGTTAAGTATGGACGTTGGGACAGCGTCGAATTGTACGTCGTTTACGTGGTTTGCGTAAATCGTTCGGGAATGGGACTGGGCGTAAATTCTGTTCACGTCGTTTACATTGACTACTTGCGATGTGATTTTATGCATGCGCACTGGGATACATCCACGGACGGCGCATGCGCAGTTCAGAAAAAAACATAAATTACGTGGGGTCATGATTCATTTACATGGATCATGCCCCCATCTTCCACATTTGAATTGCGCGGCCTTACGCTGACACAGTTACACTACGCCGCCGTAACTTACGGCGCGAGTTGTTTCTGAATAAGGAACCTGGCACTGTTAGTTACGGCGGTGTAGTGTATCTGAGATACGCTACGCCTGCCTAAAGATAGGCAGGTGTTTTTGAATCTGGCTCTCAAACTTTTTCTGACATTTGTTGTTTTCAAGTTAAAATATTTTAAATTTTTTTGCTAGAAAATTACTTAGAACCCCCAAAACATTATATATATATATATATTTTAGCAGAGACTCTAGAGGAAAAATGGTGGTTGATACAATATTTATGTGTATTTGTGCAGCAGTATTTCAAATGCAATTTTTTGGGGAAAAAATTACTTAACTAATGAATAAAAAAAAAAATAACCAGTAAAGTTAGCCCAATTTTTTTTGTATAATGTGAAAGATTTTACGCAGCGAGAATCGTGAGAGAATCATGATCTTTTATTCTAAGCAATAAAAAGGTAAGATAAGGGGCACGTCTCGACTGGACACCGTATGCCTCTTTTCACATGGGAGGGCCCAGTAAAGGCAGTGGTGGGACTCATTTCCGCCACCTGTAAACGTAATGCAGCGGCTTATTAGCCTCTTGGATTACATGTATTTTGTGTAGAGTCGCTCGCCCTAAAGAATGATATCTCGATCATTACCACGATATCACCCCAACTGAGGATGTTTATAAATGTACGGTAGACAGAAAACCAGTGCATGTGTTTGTTTTTTGAGGACAACCCAGTGGACAAGGTAGTGCTGGCCATACATTATACAATGTTTTCTTCTATAGACTTCCTGCAAGGCCTGCAAGTGAAAGGGGTCTATAAGTGGGAAGAAAAAAAAATAGGGGGGGTGGGAGGAATGAACAGAGACATTGGTTCCTCTCCCCCACAGCTACTGTCAAATTTGAAAATCCACAATAATCTATGCAGAATATAGATAATTGGGTCTAAGGTCCCCAGACCAAAGAACCCAAAGCGAGCAAAGGGCCAGTAGGACTATTACGGTACTGATACGAAAAAATAACAATATCAAATTACAAAAATTAAAAAGGTAAAGTTTATTAATTACAAAACAATAAAAGTAACACATAATTAAAACAGTAGTAACCAAGCACAACACCATAGGAAGATCCCTAGAAGGGATGATACAGTGGGTTGGAGGTCGCAGAAACTCGACTAGTTTCGTGGCATAGCCACTTCATCAGGAGCATATCTAAAAGTGATGATGGAAAAACAAACAATGAAAATCACAAGGGGGAACAAAGCAATATAAAACATCAAGGGAAACACGGGGCTCAGTCGCTTACCTAAAAAAGCCCACCGAGCAAAGCGCGGCAGGGCTGGCCGGGCGCAGGTCCCTCGTGGTGGCCGTGGGAGGGCATGGGTATATATGAGAACCTACTTGGCAAATATATAAGATAAAGTAGGATTAATATCCAGAGCCACGTAGTGAATATGGGACAAGTGAAAGAGGTGGTGCAACACGCGTGATGGCTGAGTGATAGTGGATGCGAAAGGTGAATGGTGTTGGGTGATAAGTCAGGAAGATAGACAGTAGAGGGGGGGAGAGGGTGTGGAGGGGACGGAAGCCAGGGAAAGGTACAGGGAGGGGAACAGAAGGGGGGGAAGGAAAGATGAATGGGGGGGAGAAAAAGGATGGGTTCGGGAACCAGGGGAAGGTACAGGAAGGGAGGAAGGAAAAAGGGGGGGGGGAGTGTGATGTCCTGTGTGTTGTGAGAGACACAAGACTCTGGTCTGGAGCAATGGATGTTTATTCTCTACAGGCTGTACACTGCAACATGCATCTCAGGACAGTACATCTTATCTGCTTCCTACATGAGCACACTCTAAGATGGCCACCGTACCCCTTGACCCTTGTCATCACTGCTGGGTGGAGCCAGCCTTAAAGTGCCAGTGCATGTGGAACCCTTCAGTTATAACAGGGAGGGGGGTAGAAAGGGAGGAAACGGAAGGGGAAGGGATGGGGGAAGGGTAGCGAGGAAAGGGGAGGGGAGGTTTGGGCGGGGGGGGCCAAGAACCAAGGAAAGGTAGCGGGGAAGGAGGGGGGGGAGGTGGAGGGAGTGGAAAAGTGAGACAGGGGGGAAGGATGGAGGTAGGAAAAAAGGAGGGGGGAGGGAAAAAGGAATGTGCAACTGTGCAAGGGGAAGTGTATCTAGATGAGCAAGAGAAAAAGATCATACATACAGGGGTCCTGGATAGAGGAACCCAGCTGAAGCACGTGTAAAAGCATATATATTTATGTGGTTGGTTAGGAGGGGGATCAATGGTGGTCCCAGAGGAGCGTCATGGTAATGGCGCTGAACAGTGTCGCCTAGTGAAGAGAGATTAATGAAGGTAAAAGTTATATGAAGGTAAAAAACATCAATAGGAAAAAGAGATGGGAAGGGAAGAGGAGGGATGGGAGGAGAGAAGGGGAGGAAAAGAGTGCGTACACGGCAGGTGGACAGGTAAAGGGGGAGACTTACTAGAAGCTGGATGAAGCAGCAGCGGTTCCCGGATCCAGCAAGGATAGAGCTGGGAGCCAGGAGGTACTGGGATGTCCTCCACCCGGCGTGACCCACGATCAAGGGTAAGGACTGTGGTGTACAAACGCCGGGTCAAGCCAGAGGGCATGACGTCAGTGCGGGTGTGCGCGCGCATCAGGCTCCAGCGTCATCAACGTGAGGGCGGGGACCCGCACAGGGATATAAATGTGTGAGGAGCAGCTGGACGGAATGGCACGGTGGGTGGGCCAAACAGGCATTGGATCACCACAGGGGGGGCGTGTCCATGAACCTAAGCCGGCCTATAGCTGGTAGGGCAGGGTGAGCCCAATAAAATACATAATTGGCATGTTACATACAATGTAAAAAAAAGGTAATCAAGGAATACAGACAAGTTAATAAAAACTTATTATGAACAATATATAGCCGCGTAACCCACAGTGATTGTAATCTGTGTGGGATCGCGGCGATATTGGACTAAGAGAATAATCTCAAGATGGAAAAGGGATGCAGAGGCTGCCCCTGCAGTGATACTTGCATATGGGCAGACAGGTGCATTCAGTCGGGAGAGGACCTGGGTTGCCCCGACCAGTCTGGGAGTGGATCAGACTACAGGCGGGATTGCAGGCCAAGTAACTCATGCCAGGACTGTGCCCAGAACTGATCACAGGAAAATTGCTTAAATCACACCTAATAGAGGAAAAAGTGTAAATGTTGTAATATAAGAAGCTACTCCTCAGAAAACTGGGGAGTATTGGGTGGGCGGGATGCGGGGGGCACGGCCAGGTGCTAGTCACATGCCGCCAACCAGAAGCGGCCCAGGTGTGTTATCCACCAATATAATATGATTGTTGGAGCCTCTGGGATAAAATACATATATATAATAATAATCTATGCAGCTAACAGACTTGCAGTTTCAATGAATTGCAAGTGCACTTATAGTCCATTCACACTTCCTACTGATCTGAAACTGACAGCGTACAGAGCTGTAGGTAGTGTTCGCAGGAGCCTGACACTGTAACCACGATCCACTGAGTGGGTGCAATGCTCTGAAGACTGCTGTAAAAAGATTATAAAATTCATATTTTTGCCTGCAAAAACGTGCATCTATTTATTTTTACAAAGGTGAACTTTGCCTTGAAAGTATGAATCTGGCTGGCACTTGACTCACACGTGTTGTTTAGAAAGTGATTATCTAGCTTTGCTGTACAAACTTTTGCTTGTGATAAGAGCAGAAAAATGAGTTTGTAGTTGTCCTAATTAGGGCTCTTGCACATGGTTGTGCATTATGGCTTACAGCTGTACAGGGTAAAATCCATCCACCTGTTGTTTTGGCAATCAGGGGTCACACAGCTGCAGCGTAATTTAGCCTATTGACATGTATTGCAGAATACGCCGCGCATACCAGCACGTTTTTCAAGACGCAAACTTTATGTTTTGAGAAATAGGACCATCTGTGAATGCTGCAAACTACATTTGTATTGACACAAACGTCATATCCTACAATACATGTCAATGGACTGAATTACACTGCAGATTTGGCTTCCGTGTTGCACATAAACAGGCAGATTTTACTCTGTATGGCCATGTGCCCTTTAGGCTACATTCACACTAATGTGTTTTTTTTATGCTTTTGGCAGAAACACATGGAACACATTCACATCAATGCATTTTTGTGCCTCTGCCATTTTAGGCCTAGTTCACAACTATGGGCCAGATTCAGATTCAGATTCAGGTAGATGGGCGTATAGGAACTCCAACCCGGCGTTTCTTGTTTTCTGCTTACAGAAAACAGAAACGCCGGCTCAAAGTGAGAGTTATGCTGGAGTATCACTGATACTCCAGCCTAACTCTACCTGAATCTGGCCCTATGTGTTTTTTTGTGCTTTTTGCAGAAACACACTATATTCCATTTAAAAGGGTTTCCTATGGGACACATTCATATCTATATGCTTTTTTTAGCTGCGGTATTTTTGAAAGGGGTCAGGGACTTTTTTTAAATGCAAAACTGTGCGTTTTTAGTTCAATGGAGAAACTGCAGAAAAGCATGTAGTGCGTTTTTGACACAATTTTGCATTTCTTAATCTGCCCAACGACAAATTGGCCAAATTGAGTTATTTTGAGGGGACAACAAATTTACACTGTTATACAAGCTGTACACTCGCTACTTTACATTGTAGCAAAGTGTCATTTCTTCAGTGTTGTCACATGAAATATATATAAAAAAATAAATATATAAACATATTTACAAAAAATGTGAGGTGTATTCCCTTTCGAGAGATACTGTACTTATATGATTTGTTTAGGTTAGATGTGCCTGTTTGGGAGGCCTTCCCTCCTTTGCCTATGCCAGTGATGGTAAACCTTGGCACCCCAGATGTTTTGGAACTACATTTCCCATGATGCTCATGCACTCTGCAGTGTAGTTGAGAATCATGGGAAATGTAGTTCCAAAACATCTGGGGTGCCAAGGTTCGCCATCACTGGCCTATGCTGTGTATGTATGTACATTTATGTTCTCTGTCGCCAGCTGTAGCCCCTGCATGGGCGGACTCGGTGCATTTGTATTACTGTATACTTTTGATATAACTGCAATAAAAACTATTGAACAAGAAAAATAGTAATCTTCCGTTTCACATTGTGCTGCTTTTGTAGTGACAAATGCCCTAGTTTGCCCTAGTTTTCCTATTATTAAAACAATAACAATTGGTTGAGAAAAATGAACAGGCCAAAATGACTGTGATTTAGGCTGTATTCAGATGACCTAGTATCTGCAGCCAGCAAATGCTGGGGTGGATTTGAAAAACAAACAAACAGACAGTACACTTTGCAAATGCAGTTGCACTCATTTGGCTTAGCTCTGGGAAAAGTGAATGCACTTGCACTTGCAGCATGTCCGTTTTCATCAGATCTTACCCGATCCGATACGCATGGACGGATGGGGACATATCCCCCATACGTCTGTTTTTAACGGATCGGATAGGGTCGGATGTCAGCGGACATATCTCCGCTGTCATCCGACGCTCCATAGGGATGCATGGAGTGGTCGTTCAGGTCCGCCGTCAAAACTGACAGGTGGACCCGAACGGTCCGTCCGTGTGAATGAGGCCTTTTTGCCGCGATAGTTAGAGTGAGAGCAATAATTCTAGTGCAGATCCTCCCCTGGAACTCTAAACACGTAACCATTACATGTTATTAAAGTGTCGCCTAGGAAGATTTTTAAGTACCATAGTTTTTCGCCATTCCACGAGTGTGCGCAATTTTAAAGTGTGACATGTTAGGTATCTATTTACTCAGTGTAACATCATCTTTCACATTATACAAATGTATAAATAATTAATTCAGCAATTTAGTGGTTGTATACAATTTACTGCAGTATAACATCTGTGGAAATTAAATTCTACATTTATTTATAGGGGGTTATACTGTACTTCAAACCAAAACGAGGGACAAATGAAGAAGGCCAGAGGGATTTGGTTCCAAAAAAGGGACAGTCCCCCCAAATCAGGGACAGATAAGAGATTAGCCCTCCCCTCTGGGCAGATAACGTGAATTCCATTAAAAGGAAAAATAGACCCTTGCAGGAGGATTGCCCCCACACTGCAAGGGTTAAAAAAGGGGTTGTAAAGGTAAAAATGTTTTTTTCCTAAATAGCTTCCTTTACCTTAGTGCAGTCCTCCACTTACCTCATCCTTCGATGTTGCTTTTAAATGTCCTTTTAAATTCTTGCCCCCTCCCTTGGACTACAGGAGAGTCAGGATGCTCTCTAAGTTGCAGATAAAGAAAAAAGCTGTGTGTTAGTGGGCGTCCTGTTTGCACTAAGGTAAAGGAAGCTATTTCGGAAAAAAAAAATTGTACATTTACAACCCCTTTATTAAATGCTTGTTTAGGTCTGGGGGGCTGCAAAAAGCAGTTTTACTTGACCCTCCGCTCCTGCAAGGTCCCTCCAGATAGTCAGACCAGTTCTTGCAGCCTCTTCTTACCTTTGCTCAAGTGGTCACAGGTTCTCTGCACTGTATTTGAGGATACTAAAGGGCAGTCTGCTGCCGGAGCCCATTTGCCCTTTACTGAGACGATGCCTGTGTAATTAATTTGGACTAATGAGGCATATTCCCGTGAGTACTGGAAATCGTGCCAATAAAAACATGTTTTATGAAATTGCTCAGCTTTACGTTTAATAGCGGCCACCAGGTATTCCATGACATTTATTTAGTTTTAGTACTGTGATCCACAGGGGCAAGAGTAGGCGGGTCAGTACTTCTCCACTTTGTACGGATGCAGACCTTGGTTGCACTAAGCAGGTGAATAAGGAAGGATCTGCTCCTAGAGATTAGAGTGATATGTAGTAAGAATGTGAGTTTATGGATTACCTCCCAGACGAGGCGTATCTTAGGACACAACCAAAAAATGTGTAAAAGAGAACCAGTATCCTGTTGACAACACCAGCAGAGAGGTGAAACTGCGGGGAAGATTTTGTGTAGGAGGGTGGGTGACCTGTGCCAGCATGTCAATAATTTGTAGCTGGCCTATAGGTATTTACTGGATATAGAGGAACAGTGCGCAAAAAAGAGGACACAGGCCATCTTTTTATTTGTAAAGATCCTGTTCAAGTCCTGCTTCTATTTCTGCAGGCAAAAGGGGGAGCATAAACAGGTATTCAACTCTTAAGGCCGCGTACACACGAGGAGACATGTCCGATGAAAACGGTCCGGGGATCTTTTGGTCTGATGGTGTGTACACACGATCAAACCAAAATCCCCGCAGACAGAGAGCGGTGACGTGACGGTGACGTTGACGCCGCGACGTCCGCAAACCAGGAAGTAAAATGCTCCCACGCATGCGTCGAATCCATTCGACGCATACGGGGGATTTCGATCCGCTGGTTAGGCGGACATGTCCGACGGACAGGTTTCCAGCGGACATGTTTTAAAGCATGTTTTAAAACTTTTGTCCGCTGGAAACCTGTCCGCTAGGCCGTACACACGATCGGATATGTCCGCTGAAACTGGTCTGCGGACCAGTTTCAGCGGACATGTACGATCGTGTGTACGAGGCCTTACAGTGCTGGGCAGCCTCACTGCACAGGGCCATTATTCTTTTGCATAGAGATGGGTTTTACCATTACCTTACTGCAGTCCTAGTTTCATGTCCTCATTGTTAGTTTTTTGCTCTGATGTTGCTGTAATTCTGCTCTGTTCTGGACACTTCCTGGTTGTCTGTTTCCTGATGACCACAGTACTGGGAGATTCTAGTTTAGTTTTCCTAACCATCACTCTCTATGGCACTGTCCAGCACAGAGGCATTAAATTACATGCAAAAACTAAGCTAGATGCAACAATGAAAGTGAAATTAGAGGCACATTATATGATTGATTTTTATCTGTTTTTAAAAGGAATCGGTTAACTAAAACATGTTTTTTCCTTTAGTGACCCGTTAAGTTTGAAACACTGTACAGAGATCATTTGACAGACGGTGAGGACATGTTATATTGTCTTCTCACCACCTGTTTTACACCTTTTAAACCCTACACCCCACACATTGCATGCAATAGCAGGGTGCCCCTATTCAGTTGAATGGGTTGTGCTTGGCGGGTGATCATTTTTGCCATGGGATATGTACACCTCCCTCCACTGCCTTTGCAGCTTAAGAGGGATCAGTTTGGGTGTAGTAAAAATGGGGCTCTACTGTAAACTTTTACTGCTCCCCAACCACATGTGTAAACCAGGCCATAGGGCCCACTTACACTAGCAACTGCATGTGAATCGCATAGGAATGCACTGTGTGTTCTTGTACAATTCACATGCAGTTCTGTGTTGTGTGATTTTAGCCCTTTCATTTTGCATTGGCTGAAATCACACCATACCAAAAGTAGTGCATGCACTACTTTTGGAAATTTACTGCAACAGTATAGCATGGTATTTTTGTACCATGCGATCTGGTGCGGGCCAGCGCACTGCTATTGCAACCTGCGTTTGGGGTGTCGTCAAGGCTGGTAAAAGCTGGGGGGCGGAAGGGACGGATACCCTGGGCAGTACAATTTGCTGGAGGAAGAGGGGTGCAGTTGAAGTGCCAGCAGTGTGCTTCACAACTATGTGCGCTCCTGCACTCGCTAAAATTCGATACAGGGAGATCAGTGCTTGCAACTTTCCTCTGACGCACCCATCATCCCCCCAATGTCTGCCGTGTCCTCCTCTTCCAGCCCCTGTGTTCTCTGGACCCATGTGTCCTTTTCCTCTGGCCAGCTATGTGCTCCTCATCCGTCCCCCTCCTCTCCTGCTGTCTGCGGGGGTATGCGTCAGGATGGAGAGCGGAGAAAGGAGCCTGTAAATATGTAATTTACCGGATCCTCCCTTTTCTGAATTGGACACAGTGAGCGATCGCTCCTGTGTCCTGTAAAAACTGAGCACAGTTAACTGCATGTTACTCTGTTTCAGTTTCTAAATGAACAGGAGCCTCTGTCTCCTGTCCATTCACTTTTAAAGCTGCTGAGAAAGGGACTGGGGAATCTGTGTTCTCTGTCTCGAAGGGGAGATGTCAGGGGTCTGTCCCTGATATCTCACCAAAGCCCACCAACAGAGCTGATAAACAAACAAATTGCAATAAACATTACAAAATGTAATTGTAAAAAAGTGATAAAAAATTAAATTGGGTAAAATAATATTTTTTTAAATAAAAAACTATTGACAGCAACACCCCCCCACCCCACACCCTATCGACACTTTCCACAGTCCCAACCCATCCCCCCCCCCCCCCCCCCCCCCACAAAAAGCATTGTGGAAAAAAAGTGAAAATCTAATTGTAAATAAAACATACATAAAAATGACACACCGTCCACTGCCCTACTGACACTGTCCTCCACTGCCCTACTGATACCGTCCACTGCCCTACTGATACCGTCCACTGCCCTAGTGATACTGTCCACTGCCCTAGTGATACTGTCCACTGCCCTAGTGATACTGTCCACTGCCCTACTGATACCGTCTACTGCCCCATAACCCCACCACCTTCACCAGAGGCACTGTAGAAAAACAAAGTTGTAGAATATAGATTAAAACAAAAAACCGTTGACACCATCCACTGCCCTACTGTCACTGTCCACTAACCCAATTATTGTGAAAAAAATAATACAAAAATAAATTGTAAAAAATAATAAAAATTGAAAAAATCGAACACTGTCCATTGTTCTACTGACATCATTTTTGATTGCATCTCAGATTAATAAATGAGCTGGCTAGATTGGGGGAGGGGATAAGGCTGAGGGGAGGTTAATGACCAATTTTATTTAAAGGAAAAGTATAGCATGGCTGTACTTCTATGGATCACAGGTCCGCTCTCTAATGACGTCACAGAAATCAGTCCAGGCACCGTGTCATGCCGACAATGGGAGTCTGGATCTGCCAGGTGCCTAGACTGACACCCTTCTCAGCCGCTGAGAGCCTGAGCCTGAACTGGCCGCCCACCCCGAAGCTTAGCACTTCAATGAGTGAGGAGGGAGAAGAGCAAAGAGCTCTGACTGACAGTTCTCTGTTCACTGAGCTCTGAAAAATGAGCGATAAGCGGTTTTGGATCGCTCGGTTCTCAGTGCAGGGGCTGCATCCACAGAGGTAAGAATAAATCTACAAAAAAAATAAAAATTTCCTTCTCTTTTAATTTCTGTGTAGCCCCAGTGGAGCTGCTGGATTTTTGGGCGGTGTGTTACCTTGTGGCTCCTCCGAAATTCCTATGGGTGAATGATGCGTATTGCATATAGTAGAAGTAAAGGAATGTCCACGACCGGTGCTGTGCTCTTTATTACCCAGCCGGGTAAAAACAGTAAACTTGTGGTGAGGAAAGTAAAGCTGAAGAAGATAGGAGATTCAGGCGTAATGATAAGAAACAGTCCTGCTCCCAAACATAACACTTCTTAGCACCGCTCCCCCCGGAATGGGTTTAGTGTACCCGGACAGGCCTCTCTCACTGACCTGGCAGTCAGAGTATCACTCGGACAATTGTAGGATAAAGTCTCTGCCACAGACCCTCCTTGGTGAACTTGAACTTGGGTGAAAGTCTCTGCCACAGACCCCTCTCATCGAACCTCAGAAAGATACCTCTGCTACAGGTCCCCTCTGGATTGAATTCTTGGAAATATGCCTCCTTAATTCAGTTACGTCTGGATCTCCTTCAGCTTGTCGATCCCAGCAGTACAGCTTGGGATCCTCAAAGTGGGAACCCAGTCACTCACTGGGTCCCCGTCGCTGTTTAGATGCTCCGGGTCAGCATGGCCCTGGAACCAGGAACACCGCGTGGCACTCACACCCTGACCAGGTAGGCCATAACGCCGGGGCGCCATGATGTGGCCACCCTAAAGGTGGGTCCCACACTGGACGAAGAAGACCCAGAACCAATGGCGTCTGCCCCATTAATACCCCTCCCCAGCATGCACAGCGAAGACAAACCCTCGTGATTGGCTGCTGGGAAAGAGCACCCAAACCTTGACTCCACTGCTGCCACCTGCAAGCACCAGGGCTGGAAGAACAACCCAGCAAAGCAGAATGGGCTCACAGCACAGCCAAGCTGAGACAGAGACCGTATTTTGCTACTAACAATCTGGATCAGAGTTTAAAGGGGTTGTCTACCAGCCTCCTTCAAATGACGGCGGCAAGGTAGCTCAGTTGTTCTAAAAGGACGTCATTTGATGTGCACCCACCGCTTTGCTGGGATCACGATGCGCGCACCCGCGATTGCCCAGTAACTGAGCAGGGACGTGGAGCTCTGTGTGTGTACATAGGGACACAATTGGTCACCTCCCCCAGTCACCCCCTCCCCCTACAGTTGGAACACAAACTAGGCTACACATTTAACCCCTTCCCCGCCCCCTAGTGGTTAACCCCTTCCCTGACAGTCACATTTATACAGTTATCAATGCATATTTATAGCACTGTTCACTGTATGAATGTGATTGGTCCCAAAAGTGTCCGATGTGTCCGCTATAATGTCGCAGTCCCAATAAAAAATCGCAAATCGCGCTAAAAAAATATATAAAAATGCCATAAAACTATTCCTTATTTTGTAAACACTATGGCCCAGATTCACAGAGCAATTACGCCTGTCTAACTGGTGTTAGACAGGAGTAATTTCAAATTTTGCGCGCCGTATCACTAGTTTGAATCCTCAAACCATGATACGGCGGCTTCGGGCTTCGATCCGAGAGGCTTACGTCTTCGTAAGCCTTCGGATCTACGCTGCGATATTTTTGCGGCCGCTGGGAGGAGTCCGCGTCGTTTTCATGCGTCGGGATATGCAAATGTGTTTTTACGGCGATCCACGAAGATACGAGCGGTCTTCGCAATCGCTTTTGTCTATTTTTTTCTACGTACTGTTAGACCAGCTTTTTGCTGGTCTAACGGTGCGTAGCCCATGTTAAGTATGGCCGTCGTTCCCGCGTCGAATTTAAATTTTTTTTTTTTTTTTTACGTAACTCGTAACTCGGGAATTCGGGAGGATAGGAATGTCCGTAAACGACGCTACTCAAGAAAAAATGACGTAACGACGCGATTTCGCGCAATGCACGGCGGGAAATTTCTGAACGGAGCATGCGCAGTTCGATCGCCGCGGGAACGCGCCTATTTTAAATGCTTCACGCCCCCTACTCGCGTAGATGGCTTGCGCCGGGAGAAATACACTACGCCGCCTTCGTTTACTGGACAAAATCTACCGGGATTCCACGTAGAGCCAGGTAAAATACGGCGGCGTAGTGTATTTCTGATACTCTACGCGAATCTAATTGTATCTGAATCTGGGCCTATAAATTTTGCGCAAACCAATCGATAAACGCTTATTGCGATTTTTTTTTACCAAAAATAGGTAGAAGAATACGTATCGGCCTAAACTGAGGAATTTTTTTTTATGTATATATATATATTTTGGGGAATATTTATTACAGCAAAAAGTAAAAAATATTGCATTTTTTTTCAAAATTTACGCTCTATTTTTGTTTATAGCGCAAAAAATAAAAACCGCAGAGGTGATCAAATACCACCAAAATAAAGCTCTATTTGTGGGGAAAAAAGGACGCCAATTTTGTTTGGAGCCACGTTCCACGACCGCACAATTGTCAGTTAAAGCGACGCAGTGCCGGAAGCTAAAATTTCGCCTGGGCAGGAAGGGGGTAAAACCTTCTGGGGCTGAAGTGGTTAAGCTAGTGCATTGTTGGTTCACTTACCTTTCCTTCAATTTCCCTTCTAAATGTTTTTTTCTTTGTCTGAATTTCTCACTTCCTGTTCCTACTCAGTAAGCTGTTTGGTAAGCTGTTCTAAATGATATTTCACCGCTCGGATGATGGTGGAAAGCTTACTGAGGAGAAATAGGAAGTGAGAAATTCAAACAAAGAAAAAAAACATTTAAAAGGGAAATCGAAGGAAAAGGTAAGTGAACCAACAATGCACTAGCTTAATGGAACAAACTTAGAAAATAAAAGACAAACCTTTACAACCCCTTTAACTACACTCTGATCTACCCTTAAATTTAACTAGCACCAGTACTGTAAAATGCAGCATGGACAGGGATCAGCAAGGTGTCTGTGAGCGGTCCTTGTAATAACTTGATTCTTGATGACTCACTGCTCTCTCTTCCTGTACGTGTGTACTGTCTGTGTTGTAGATGTGGCGCTGTGCTGCATTAAAAACGATCGTGTGTGGGCTCCAGAGCATTTTTCTTGACGTGAAAAATGGCTATTAAAAATTTAGAACATGCTCTATTTTTTCTCATCGTTTTTCACGTCATGAAAAACGGTCGTTTGTAGGGTTTAACGACGAAAAAAAAAGCGCATGCTCAGAAGCAAGTTATGAGACGGGAGTACTCATTCTGGTAAAACTAGCGTTTGTAATGGAGATAGCACAGATGTAACAGACTGAAAAGCGCGAATCGTCTCTCACCAAACTTTTACTAACACGTAATCAGCAAAAGCAGCCCAAAGGGTGGCGCCATCCGAATGGAACTTCCCCTTTATAGTGCCGTCGTACGCGTTGTACGTCACCATGCTTTTCTAGAACATTTTTTTTTTTCACGATCGTGTGTATGCAAGGCAGGCTTGACAAGAATCACGTTGAGAAAAATTTTGTTTTTTTTCCATGACATTAAAAACGGTTTTGTGTACGCCGTATTAGGCTTAAAATATTTTTTTTGGACAAAGAATTAAATAATCACAACACTAAAGGGGTTGACTTAGAGGTCGATTTACTAAAGGCAAATAGACTGTGCACTACATGTGTACTTGCTCCAGGGCTTAGTAAACAAGGTAAAACTTCACTTTGCAAAGAATACTCAATCACATGCAAGTAAAATAACAAATAGCATTTTTTTTGGATGATTGTATGATTGAAAACAGCAGAGCTTCCCCTCAGTTTTAGCACAAATGCACTTAAACTACGCAGTGTATTTGACTTTAGTAAACCTAAACGTTTTTTGTTTTTTTTTGGCATCCCATTTATGAGATTTCCCTTCACTTCCTTTCCCATAGACACAACAGGAAATATAAGTTTAACCCCTCTATAGCAAGGTACACACAATAAGATTATGACGGACGAATGAGGGTTCATTCTTTGTTGTATGCTAATCTTCGTATCAAAAATAAAAAAAGTTACTAAAGTATGAAAATTCTCATATGACAGAATAAAAATGTGGAAGTCATGTAATGTATTGTATGTCTATTGTATTTTTGGACAAAAGCTGTACTTAAACAAAAATCGTATGATCTGGTATTGTACGAGAACATTTTCATGTTTGTCCATTTGGATCATTTTGGATGAGCTGTGTACTAACGATCAGATTTTCGTACCATCGATTCTAAAGTGGTATTTTGTGTACAATTTTTTTTTTTTTATTGCGTGTATGGACCTTAAAGATTTTGCCCCTATTCTTGCTGGAGACTACTCAGAATTTTTGATGTTCATGATGATTCTGGCATTGCCAGTGATGCTTTGCTGTTAAACCACATAACAAGATAACATGGAGCAATATTGCAGAATCATTTTCAGGGGCATTGTGCTAGAAGGTCTCCTGAGAGTCAAGAAAGCACAGTGTATACATTCTGCCCATTATCAGTATGAGATTTATATCATATTATATTATAAACAGTATATGTTGCTGGAGGAAACTTTAATGGTTTCCAGGGCATGTTGGTACTTGTAGTCCTCTGTAGCAGGGCTCAAGTCCTGCGGGAACGTGTGGGAACGGAGTCCCTGCACTTTTTTCACACAGCAGTTCCCTTTGCAGGACTAGAGCAGCCAAGCCGCCAGAGTCAATTCTTCACTAAGCGGCGATGCCCAGCTCGAGTCACTGTCAGGGGCAGGCGAGTTTCTAAATCCGGTGATAACTCGCGGCAGACCTCCGCGATGTCTCCTGGGAACAATGCCAAAAGCTCCCAGGAGACATTGCGGCATCGAGGAAGTGACGGGATACATGCACACTACCCAATGAATCCATATACAGGAAGTGGCCAGTACCATAGTGGATCTTCAGTGGGAGTTCCCACACTTTTTTCCCCAGGACTTGACCCCTGCTCTGTAGGGTCTCCCTTGCTATACCTGAGATCCTATCTGTGTACACTGAATGGTATTTAAAACATCCAGGGCCACAGTAATCACCACCTGTGATAGGTGTGTCTGTCAGTGCCACTGCCAACGAACACCGAGCCAAGTATTGATCATACTGAAAACAGAATCTGCAGGAGCAATACATCCAGCTCTCACCGAGTACAGACAGCCACATCCGCAATAGTGAAGTACAAATCTGTGTGCTGGAGGCTTTTGCTCACTGCAAATGTAAATGGAACTTGTGCTGTGACCTTTGAATATTTGTTGCTGATATATGTGAGGTCAAAAAGACACAATGCTATGTTTAGCCACCAAATACAAAGAGGATAGAGGGCTAGGTTGAATTACAAATTTAGCTCCTTAAATCTATACTCACAAAGTGCACTTGTCCTGGCATTCTGGGAAGTCCGCAAGCATCTTTTACTAGACAGTGGTAAATCAAATATGTGCAGACCTGTCAAGTCATCTGGGAAAATTGTGAGTCGCACAATATTTTGGAGTGGCGATCCGTGAGCTTGAGGGGATCTCAGGATCTACTGAAGTTTTAAATTCTAATTGGTGGAATGTAACTAGCACTGCAATTATGCTGGCACGGTGTTGGGCAGGGTACTCCTCTGTCCGACAACCAATGCAAAGTTGTGCAGGACTGGGCTTCTTTTTGTTCCCACTGGCAACTGACACCTACGATAGTGTTTATTTGATCCCATAACAGGTACGATTGGCGCTTTTATTCCACTGACACAGATAATGGGACATATTTTCTCTAACCAAATAAGGATCATAAGGTCCACAATAAATATACTCATAACTCTACCACTCAATCACTGTGCTATTTAACTAAAACATTGTGCATTTCCACTCAATTTAAAAAAAACAAAGGCAATAAAACTACGATGAATGAAATTGATACAATAGTCTTTCTGTAGCCTCCCTAAATATACAAATGAAATATACACATCTAAAGACAGTCCATAGATTAGGAGGCACAGGATAACTTAACAAAGAAAATTCAAGTGTCCAAAAAAATCCCAACAGGAAAGATATGTGCAAGCTGATGTTGTGTATCTCAAGAAAAAAAAAACAACAAACGTGCAGATTTAAACCACCACAAATTACCCTTAGTGGTCCACCACAAGCCCCCAAGGATGTTGTCAAATCCATTTGACAAAGAAGCTTATATAGCTTTGAAACATGTTATCTTATTGAACAAATGAGTGCTCCTGGGTTGACACCTCCCTCTGATACTTTCAGCGAGCTACCAAGCCGGGCTGTTACACCTCCTCACACACATGGCATTGCCGATGATGCCATCTCCAGAGCCATTGATATATACTTCTGGAAAGGGTGTTGGGGACTGCCAACATCCTAATTTAGAAATAATAGCATGTGCATAGCACTGGAATAACCCCCTTGGACTTTAAAGGAAGATATTGGAGTAATTTACACACATGTAGGACTTATACATCATAAAACATGTAACAATTAACTCAAAAAGACATCCGGATGCCAGGTAAAATGGGACAGATTGTATCCACTCGGCGCTTGCCAATATGTCAGCTTAATGCTGTAACTGTGTGGAAAAAACAGGTAACAACCCCCTGGAGATTAAGGGAAGGAGACAAAGCTTCCACACGAAGCTACGCAATAGCATTTGCGAAACGCGTTGACACAATTTCTGCCCGGACGCTACGATCGTCAGGATTGTATCCCCCATTGAGTTGGCTGGTCTACCCAGAAGTAGACGGGGAGTTTTCATACTTTGACCGGCAGAGTGGAAGCAACACCTGTTGTTGGAGAAGTGGTAGCCTGAAGGTATATCGGTACCGATTCACCGAGTGACTTTTCTTTTCACCAGGACATACGGATAGCTCCTCTGAGCGCTATATGAGGAGGATACTTTACCTATATCGATATGGACTGACTAACCCACAGGAGTGGTAATGTATGATAAATGAGTTACCTCACTCCTCATATGTTTGAAACCAGATGCTATTAGCTCCTTCATTACGCTATCCCCATACAGGGGATATACTAATGGGATATACCAACACCTAGTTCATCTTTTTAGAGATGATGCCGTGGATTATTCTGTTTTCTTTTGTGGACCATAGGTCCTAATGATATTGTTTCATCTCAGTTTTATGTATTCTACAAATTTGGGGTAAAAAATTGCAATAAGCGTATATTGATTGGTTTGCGCAAATGTTATAGCGTCTGCAAAATAGAGAATAGATTTATGGCATTTTTATTTTCATTCTTATTAGTAATGGCAACGATCTGCGATTTTTATTGTGACTGCGAAATTGCAGCAGACATATTGGACATTATTTTGGGACCATTGTCATTTATACAGCGATCAGTGCTATAACTACCCCCAGATTACTGTATAAATGGCACTGGCAGTGAAGGGTTTAACACTAGGTTTTACACACACAAATCCCCTTCCTGCTCTTGTTCCCACCAGCCACGCGCATCGGGTCCCCCCCCCCACCATGCAGCAGGCGCAAGCCTGTTATGGCTCTTAAAAGGAGCCCCAGTATATATACAGCGATTTGCTCAGCAGTGCCATTCTGCCGCCGTATATATACAGTAGCTGTTTAGGAAGCGGTTAAAGTTAAATTGTGCCCTAAGGTAGGTCATTGCTACTATATATGTATTTTTTTGTTTTATCTGTACTGTTGCTGGAGGGCCATGGCACAGGCTCTTTTTTTCCAGCTATTTCCACACACTTCCCCACATAGGCCTGCAGTCGCGTGAACCACAGCGTTCTGCAGCGATTGCCATATATACTTCTTTTTAGAATCTCTTTTTTGTTCTAGTCTTTCCCCCCTTTTTCTCTTTCTCCTTTCCCCTTCCCGTCCCCTCACTGATTCCCCTGCCCCTTTTTTTCTCCCCCCCCCCCCTACTCCAGGGAGAATGGATGCAGTGACTGTACCCTCTTTAAATGTTAAGGGGCTTAACATCCCAGAGAAACTGAGAATGCTTCACAATGATCTGAAATGATCTCGTACTCATGTAGCGTTTGTCCAAGAAACTAATTTTAAAAGATTAACAGATTCTTTCCTTGCGTGTATCATGCCAACAACCAGGAGGCAAAATCTAAGGGCATTTCTATTCTGGTATCTTCTGGACAGTTGTTTTGACACAAACAGCCTTTATCTTTTTCTTAAAGGCCAAATAGGTGGCATTAAAGTGACATTAGCCTCCATATATGCACCAGACAATCACAAAGACTCTTTTGTATGTAAAACCCTCTCGAAGCTGGTGTAGTTCACGGAAGGCAAATTGATCCGCGTGGTGACTTGAATGTTCCCCTAGACCCTAGTCTGGGCACCTCTTCTGCCACTTCCTCTGTCCCCCTCGGCTCCAGGAAACGTATACTGCAAAAACCTTTATGAGCTGCATCTGGTAGATGCCTGGTGCACCTGAGTAAAATGTAGGGGTCTGATAATGTTGATATAGATATATAAATATAGACGTTCACTTTAAGGATTGATAATGCACTCTTGTTTTCTTTTTCACAGATGTTCACAGCTTCTTCGTTTGTCCTTCGAAATCAGACACAGGCTGCTGATAAGGCCTGTTCAGAATAGACTTTCTACTAAACCAGTTCGAACTGGCCAGAGACTTTTGAAAAAGTCACGTGATGTAACCACCAATTTAACTGTTCCCTTGCTATAAAGAAGAAATGGACTTTGATTGGACTAAACTATACAATCACACCTTCATCACGCCTAGAATACACTTTATACATACCCATATCTTATGAATATTCATACGTATAAATTGTATACCCCATAGTTGTAAGCTCAGAAACACTTTCACTTTTACTCGCTTATAGTAGCCGAGATCTGTGTTGTATTTCTCCATTGCAATGTTTGTATAATTAAAGCACCTACTTATCTTATCTGGATCTACTATCTCATCATCTGATTGTCTTAATTAAGACCCTCAAATCGGATTTAACACACCTTAGACACTGGAGAACGAGACACTCACCGACATTACTCCCGGATATACCTCTTTTAAGTCCCCCACCGTCTTTTTCTGGACATTTCTATTGGACACATAACCTGGTCTGATTATGCACCGGTTATGTTACGATTATGCCTGTCCAACTCTACTGCCCTCCCGATTTGGGGATGGCACCTACATGAGAGTCTGTTGCAGATCCCAGAGGTCCTAACTGACATTATTTATGAACTCAAAGCCTATTTTCAGACGAATGACACCGCTGAGAGCAACTGGGGTCTTGTATGGGAAGCCCATAAGGCGATATTATTGGGAATTCGAATTAAACATGGGTCCTGTGTTAAAAGAACAAGGGAAGCACAAACTCAAAGTTAAAACTGCTTGCTTATATCTAGGCCCTTGAGCTGCAACATAAAGATCCCCTGTTCCTGTTGTGGGAAATGATCTGGCCCACTTTTGTCGGCAGGTTTCTGACCTCCTTCTTTTCAAAGCTTAATTGGCACACCAATCTTGCAAGAAGATAGTATATGAATATGGTGATAAATGTGGCAAATGGCTGGCCAGAGCCCTCAAAATACTAATGAAAGGCATCTTATATCCCATATATAAAGGGGAAAGACAGTCAAAAACTTTCCTTACCAAAGGATATCGCCCACACGTTTGGGAAATTCTATTCTTCCCTCTACAATCTCCCTTTTCCCCCTCCCTCCTCTTCCATAGAAGACTGCCTCTATTTGGCACACCTATCCAGCCTCCTATCTCCATTGAGGAGCTGAGCGGGGCAGTGAAGTCAGCCAAACAAGGAAAAGCACCCGGCCTGGACAGGTTTACCATAAAATACTATAAGACCCTCCTACCTCTGCTTGAACCACATATGCTGAAAGTGTTAAATGGCCTAGGACAAACTACATAGTTTCCACTGGCCTCACTTTTAGTGCACGTCTCAGTCATCCCAAAGCCATGGAAAGATCTCTCTGTTTGTGGCAATTACCAGACGATTTTGCTTCTCATGTGGACCTGAAGCTCTTTACCAAAATACTTACCTCTTGGCTTCAGTCTTTCCTACCCCAACTAGTTCACTTAGACCAAGTAGGCTTCGTCCCGTCTCCTGAGGCAAGAGACAACACTATTAAAGTGCTCAATTTGGTTCACCTCGCAGATCAATCGGGGCTTTCCCTGTGTTTACCTCAGCACCGATTGCAGAGAAGGCCCTTGATAGGGTGAACTAGACCTTTAGGTTTGCGGTCCTGAGACATATGGGTTTTGGGGAACAGATGGTACACTGGATCTCTAGTGTGTACACTTCCCCATGGGCTGGGGTTAAGGCAAATGGGGTGTTCTCAGAGTCGTTTCCCATTTCTAACGGCACTCGGCAAGGTGGTCCCCTTTCACCCCTGCTCCATGCCCTATCACTGGAACCTTTTCTGAAAAAGATTATTCTAAACCCAGATGTCATGGGCATACAAGTGGGAGATCTTACCCATAAAGCCTTTGCTTACACGGACGATTAGCTTTTTTCCTTGACCAACTCACACATTTCCTTACCGAACCTCCTGGAAGAATTTGGAAAACCCTAGCTTCATACCGGGCATAGAACATAGCCCCATTCGGAGCCTCCAGGAGAGGAACTGCTTTCAAGCCTCCCATTTTTTATTTGGTAATGCCTGGCCCACAATCCCTATATTGATGCAGCCAGATGGCCAGTTTAGATTATCTTTTTGGCAAGCACTCCAGCTTCAGCTTTTCTTGCAAACCCTGGCCCCCCCCAACTCACTTTTGTGGTCAGCTGACTTTGTTTGAATCATACTGTGAGGACAAGGACCCTCTCCTCCATACTCTCTCCAAGATGTATGCCCTGCTCATCTCATGCTCAATTTTACTGTGCTGAGCCTTAGCAAATTGGAAAGAGACCTCAACAGGACCTTCACAGAGGCCCAGTGTCATAATATCATCCACCTCTCCCTGAAATCATCCATCTGTACAAGCACACAAGAATCCAACTCTAAATTACTGATGCATTGGTACATCACCCCATTGGTTTTAAGTAAATTATTTTCAAAGGCCTCGGATCGATGCTGGAGATGTGGAGATGAGAGGGAAACTCTTCTTTATATCTTCTGGTCTTGTCCAAAGATCCAACAGTATTGGTCAGAAGTACAAAAAATGTCCTAACAATTTACAAATTTTCCTATCCCACAGGATCCTGCTTTTTTTTCCTCCCTCACTGCTCACAAATACCACACTGGGCATACAAAAAATCTGTCACTCGTCACTTGATTAATGCCGCCAAAGCTTGTGTGACCCTGTGTTGGAAAGATCACAATCCCCCCTCTATTGCCATGTGGCTTAATAGGGTTAGGAGTATTAATAACCTAGAAGACTTAGTACTCACCGCCCAAAACAAAAGAGAAAGATATACGAAAACATTAACATATTGGAACATGTTTGTATATTCGGACAAAGGGAAGTCTCTCCTGGAGGGCTGTTCTGGAGATTGAGACCCTCCTGTCTTTCGTAATGTCCTGTTAGCGCCAGGGCCGATCCTAGGGTCACAGGCGCCTGGGTGCAGAAATATAAACATCCCTTGTAATAGGAAATGTGTGTGACAGGTCCTCTTTAATGAGAGATGCGGGGTCAATAAGACCTCACATCTCTCCTCCAGGCTGGAAACCATGAGATCGGTAAAAAAAAATTCACTGATCTCATTAATGGTGGCTTACAGCCGCAATCGCGGCTTTGTTTACTTACGGGGACCCGGGCGTGACGTCATCACATCGCGCCCGGGTCCTCTGACGGTCATAGAGATGACTGGTGACCATCTGGTCACCAGTCATCTCTATGCTTCCTGCCGACACCGACGATTCGTTCTCCGGGCCCTCGAAGGCACGGGAGAGCCCGGAGAATCACCGGAAGGCAGCGGGAGGGGGATGTCCCTTCCCGCTGCCTGTAAGAACGATCAAGCGGCGGAACTGCCGCTATGATCATTCTTAGATTGTGCAGAATCGCCGGCTGAAGAAGAGGATATCTGGATGATGCCTCTGGCTGCAGGCATCATTCAGATATCCACCCGCAAAGCCCAGGCTGTCAATTTATGGCCACTTAGGATGGGAGATCCCATCTCAGGCCGTCAATTGTATATGGCTGGGTATTGAAGTGGTTAACAATAAACAAAATACAGGAAGAGAAGCAGAGTATTTTATTGGGACCTGAAGGGGGGCCTCTGTGATGGACACAGAGAGGGCTTCTGTTAGAGAGTCTGTTAAATGTTTGGCGCCCCCACCTCTGCAGGCGCCTGGGTGCAGTGCACCCTGTGCACCCTGCCTAGGATCGGCCCTGGTTAGCGCATCCCACCTCCATGGATTCCTCCCCCTCTTCTTGTTTTTCTCCCCCCTCTCCTCCTTCCTTTCTTCTCTTCCTCCTAAAATTTAACTAAACCCATTTGTTTTTAGTCAACTAAAATGTACTGGAGATTTAAGTAGACTAAAATACGACTAAAACTAAAATGGACAACAGACTATAACTAAAACTAAATAAAAAAATTATGTCAAAATTAACACCAAACGCAAAATTAACACAAAATCCCAGGGATAAATGTGAGGTCAAAGTGGGGGCTTGACATGCACAACTCCCTACAATAGTCATGACAAGAGAGTCCCAAGCCAAAGCTTTCTGGAATAGAATAGATAATGCAGAAACCTGTTATTTTAGGGCAGGGTCTCCAAACTGCAGCCTGCAGGCCAGATGAGGCTGTTTGCTTGCCTTTATATAGCCCTTGGGGCACTATTCATGCCACTGACATCAATGAAGAGGCACCATTCCTTCCACTGTCACCAGCAGTAGGCCATAATTTCTCCCACTAAAACCAATGATGGGGCACTTCTCTTCCTTCTACCAGTGCTATGTCATTTTTTTAATTTCATGACCAGTAAGCTTGAGTCATTGTTTACACTAACTCTAAGCATTTTCTACTCTGTGTTAACACTGCAAACCCTCCAATGTCTGATGTTAATACATTTGAAGACACCTGTTTCAGAGTACTAAGAGACAGATTCTGGTCCAGGCCAGACTGGTGGATGTCTACGATGCTAGTGATAATATATAATTGGGGAGTTGAGATGCCAGGTTTTGCACCAGCCAATGGTCCGATGGTAAATCTGATGAGAGGTAGATTTTCTCACCTTGAGTATGGTGGGGATAAATGTCCCTATATTTTATGACTTGGAATTTAACAGCCATGCCATTAAAGCCAGTGACTAAGAAGCAGAATGGAACAAAGGTCTTCCCCTGGGCCAGTTTGCGGCAACGAGGATCTATTTTGCAGAGTAGGCAAAGAAAAATCCTCACTGGAGGGAAAGCACACCCCAGTCTTAATGTGAATAAAGCAATTACCAGGGCATTGAACGTGAAACCCAGGTGATCCCTTAACCTGGCCACAAATATATCTATTTTTTTTTACTGAAATTGAACGCCATGATCGTCATATCTGGTGTTCCCAATTTCTGAGTTCAGATATTGGCGAGTCAATAAATTAGCTCGCCATTTTCCCAGTATGTAGAAAGTAAAGGGAGTTAGAATGTGTTTTTTACCCAGGATCGATTCAGGCTTTTTTTTCTACAGGACAGTCCAACTTATGTTACCTCCTACATGGTTGCTGTAAGCCACTTCCGTGATGTTGTCAGACTGCGACCTGACCAGGTGACCGTGTAGGTGAGGGGTAAAGGGTAGGTTAATTAGTCATATGGCTCTCAGTTGCAGAATGTTGATTGGGAAGTACTGCCTTCTATGGGGACCAGGTTCTCTGGACAGTCCGGAAATTGTAGATCTCAGCTCCAGCCCTGTTCAGTTTTGGAACTGGGAATAGGTTTGAGAAAAACCCTTTGACACTTTCCACCACAGGAACTGTGATTACCACTCCCTGTGCCTGAAGTTGACTCAGGGCTGTCCACAAATCTTTTTGTCTATGGGCAAAGCTGGCTGACTGGAGGTTAGGAATTAAGGAGGAAGTGGAAATAGAATTCACTTTTGTAGCCATTGGAAACAACAGATTGGCCCCAAAGGTCCAGGATGTCTCTGATCAATACTGACACATATGCAAAAAGACTTGACTACTCTGGAGAGTAGGGGCACTCCTTCATTGTGAGTAGGGCTTCTGGGTAGCCCTGGATGGTTTGGGAGTCCAAGGCTTGTGACAAAAGCATGGACCCACTTTCTACTTAAAGGAGGATGCCTGGGAGGGACAAAAGGCCCCCTTTTGGTTGAAAGAGGTAGTGGCATAGTAGCAGTAGGCTTAAGCTCTGTGGGTAGAATTAGCCTCCACCCATAATTTCCCTGGTAAATTTAGCAAGGGATTCCCCCCCAAATAGCGATACACCTTCAAAAGGCATGTGTAAAAGATTTTTGCAAGCAGGTTCAGCTGACCAAGCCTTTAACCACAAAAATCATGCAAAGCACAGATAATTTGCGTGTGCAAGGAAAATGTATTTTTGTGCTCATAGGAACTTGTGTAGATTGAGATAATTCCTGTGGTGGTAGGCAATGGCAAGTACACACTAAACTAATAAGTGAGTTCACTAGAAAGTATGCGGTTTGAAGCCTTAGCTTGTGTCTCATGACGTGCATGAAGTAAAATTTCCTCTACAGTATCCACAACTCCTTCTTCAGTCTACACTTCAAAGAGGTTAGAAGGGTCAGGCTCATAGTCCTGAATAGATTCAGGGGGTGGAGAGGCAGAAGAGCACATTTAATCAAATTGAGAGTGGAGACCAAAGGCTGTAACAGAGCAGACAATTTTCCATATAAATCTAACAGTTAGGCGTACACACGACCGGTTTCCTCGACAGAATCCATCAAGAAACTTGGTGGGAGAGCTTTTTTGCAGAGGAAAACGGGAGTCGTCGTGTTCCTCGCCGGACTGGTTTTCCATTAGAAACTCGTTGGTGTGTATGCTTAGAAACCCGCGCACCTTCAGTAAAAGTTGTATTTGTAATGGAGATAGCACATTTGTCACGCTGTAACAGACCGAAATGTGCAAATGTCTCTTACCAAACTTTTTCCTAACACGCAGTAACATGAGATTAGAAAAAGCAGCCCCTGCCGTTGTATGTGTTGAAGTCACCAAGTTTGAGAACGAGGAGATTTGGTCTTGGCAGTGTGTACGCAAAGGCAGGTTGTCAAGTTTCTGGACAAGCCTGACAAGGAACTCGTCGAGGAAAATGATGTGTCTTTTCTGACGAGTTCCTCGGTCATGTGTACGAGGCCTTACAGTGCCTTAGTCAGATAAGCTATCTGTTGTGGACCAGAGAGGGAGCTGGAAAGGTAAGCAGTTTGGAGATCAGTCAACATGTTATATCTTTTTTCAGCAGAAATTGCATGTAGAAGTGCATTAGCTAGAAGGCATATTGCAATTATATCACACACACAAGCAACAATGCTGAATGGGAAACCTGACAAATTTAAAAATGTATAAAAACATTATCTGCGTCCCATATAGACATTTCCTGGAGGAGGCTAACACACTCAGTGAATAACATGACCCATGTAAAAACAGGACCCAGTCATAATATAGGAAAACCCTGTTCTACCTAATGCATGCTGCAGGTTCCCAGTGGAAACAAATCTCACCAATCAGGGTGGGTATATCTCCTAAGGGGGTCTTCAGGTTCAGGCTACCATAGGAATAGCCCATGGCCCTGGACCTGTATAGCACCCTGTGGCTTCCTATACTTGCTGCATCATGTGACAAGTTAAGCACCAAACATAGGATGTGGTACCGAAAGCAAGTATTTCACGTTAGCCCCATTGCATCTGGGTCCAGGTATGGTTCCCAATATGTACATTGAGGGTAACTGATCTGGAAACTGCTAGTGAGCCCTAAGGCAATAAGCAATTGGATCGTGAAAGAAGTGTCAAAGTAGTGAAGAAAAAAATATATATATACAAAAAAAAGAATAGAAACTTGGAACAAGAGGCATGGGCGTCCGCTCCATAGGGCAAGGGGGGTCATTTGCCCCCCCCTGGAATCGCCACAGAGAGCTAGGAGAAAGGCTGAACTGGCCCTGGGGCCGATTTAAGCGGTGACTACAGCGCTCCCCTCCCCTCTAGTTGTCCCTTATTTAGAGTGCCTGTCCCTCTTCTGGAATCAAATCCATTTGTCCCTCATTCCAAAAGGTTCCTCTTTTAGACCTGAAATAAATATACTGTCAATATAGTGTAGTGTTTCAGTCAAGGGAAAGGGGTGCTGTGTAATATAAAGGGGTCCAGTGGTTCAGGGGACGGTGTAATGTAAAGGGGTCCAGAGGTGCAGTTGTGTAAAGGGGGTACACAGTAGTGACAAAGAGATATAGAAAGATGCAGGGGGCACAGTGGAGTGTTATTATATTTTAACGTGGGGGGGGGGTGCTTTTAACCCCCGCCAGCGGTCAAAGGGTAAAATGCGACTGTGTATCACCGCTGCCGAAGCGCCCCCCTCTGAAAAAATTTCAGCGGATGCCCATGACAAGAGGTCCATTATCATGAAAAAAGTGAGTGGGTGAGGTTATATGGAGGTGCAACTTAGAATCGCTGTAGGTCTGTCTGCATGGCGGAGGGGACACGGATCTGGCATTCACCTGTTTAGTGGAGAGATCCTCTGCTGAGCAGGCAGATGCAGACTAAGAAAATGCCTGTGTGAAACCAGTTTAAATTGTCAGCACTATTTAAATCCCTGTAACTATTTAATAAAACTTACATTTATCAACACATGTAATCAATGCAACAATTTGTGACCTGGGCCTGGTTTTAAACTGTAAAACAATAAGGAGTCTATTTATCACTATATTCAAATAAGATTTACATTTTTTTTATCCAGGATTCACACATTTATTTACCTAAGCTTCTATTTTGAAAATGTGTGAATCTTGTCGAAAACATTGATAAATAGACCCCTCAGTCGGTTCACACTGGGGCGACTTGGGATCCGACTTGAAGTCTTCTCAAGTCGTGCTGTCCAGAAAAGCAATGTAAGTGAATGGGAGCGGTGTTAATACACACTACTCATGTCGCTCCGACTTCAGAAGAGGTTCATGTACTACTTCAATCAGACTTCTAGGCGATTTGTACCCATTGATTTCAATGGAAGTCGCTTCCAAGTCTGATCACTGTTTTAATTGAAGCGACCTTTCAGCAAGATAACATACATTTCTCAGGCAAACCCCTCCCTCCCCTTCCCTCTCCCAGAGCTGATTGTTGTTTTATTGGCCACTGGAATGTCTCCTGACCTGAAAAGGACTTCAAGTCGTGTTGTAAATCGCCCCAGATCGCCCTGTGGTTCATGCTCATGTCGTGTTGAAGTTGCTTCTGAAAGTCGTGCTGGAAGTCGTGTCGCCCTAGTGTGAACCGACTCAATGTTCACTCAGTGTGTCAAGATTAGAAACCTTTTGGATTTATGAGCTCCAATCTTACCATCCTTTCGGTTTGAATGTCGATTGGGACATCAACTCGTTCATTGATAAGTCTTAATGAGTGTCTAATTGGTTTAATTAGAGGTGGAGCTTTTTTGGTACATTTTATATATTTTTCAACTCAAGCAATTTTAATAATATGCATATGTTTTAGCGTTATGTTGATTTAATTTAACAATAATGTATATCATCATGTATGTTTCTGTCCGGGAATTCGACTCACTGTCTGGAAGACCCACACAGTACTATTATACATTTTTTATATTTTTTATATTTTACTTTCCATTCGATTTTGCCTTTATTAAGCGTTGGTCGTTTTCTTTTTATACACCACATTATTGCATTCCTGCAATATATATTATTTTGACACGGGCAATTTGTTTTTGTCTCGAGCCATAATTTTAACTATATTCAAATTATCAGATTGTTTATATCCTTAATCTTTTTTTAATGTCCCATAACATTAACCATCATTTTATTTAGTATTTGAACGGATTCATATCCTTGTTTTTTTACTGGATCGGCATATGCTCATTTATATTCGACATATGTTGATGTATATTCGAATGTTTCATGTTTAACATATTTGGAACGCAAACGGTCGCCATAATAAGGGTTGAACCGCACTTCTGCCTGCTGCGTCCGCCTATTTTTTCGCCGTCCTTACGAATATCCGTGACGTCCTTCCTTCCACGTTTGATTTTGCATAATTGAGCGCCTCGTTCTGAGATGTGTGTTATGATTCGATCTCACGTCAAAAACGAGGCTTATGATTCGACCTCACGTCGAAAACGAGGCATGTAGCGCACGTTCTGGTACTATTCGATCGTATTCCGGAAGTGTCTGTTTCAAAGCACTTTCGTGCTGACGCTTCACAATATGGTATTATCACTTCAGAATGAGGCGTGGAGCGCACGCTTGGACGCCATTTTTCCCTAGACCCGGAAATGCATGGGCTGGGTGATTTCTTGCAGATGGTGAGTCTAATTTTCCTTTTGGGACTTTTTACTATAAATATTTGTGCTGGCTTTTGACAACGTGTAATGACATGAAACGCGTCAGGATGACTCCATCGTTGCCACCATTCCATTGATATGTGCTGTATTTTCATTTAACATGTAAGTGCAATTTTAATAAATTTTCATATTGATTTTACGGTGTTACACTATGGCGTCCCCTCTTCTCCTTTCCATATACATATGTCATTCTTGACACGGACGACCATCTCCTCATTTTACGAACGAGAGAGTTACAGCTGGTCTCGTGGTTACTGGATTCTGTATCATTGCCATCTGTTGATCCCCTCTCTGAAGACATCCCGCATCAGGATCTGAGCATTTACCAAGCCTTATTGACTCTTGAAATTAAATTTTCTTCATTGGTGGTGGGATATCTCTTCACGTTTGAAATCAAATTTTATTTTTATCACTGGAATTAACGAATATCCTCTTTATTTCTGTCACTGGAATTCAAGAATACCCTCTTTATGAACTTTATGGTTTTTATCTATTATGAGGTTTATGTTGGACTTTGTTTTTTAATGCACTGATCACCATTCCACGTGTATTACACATTATTTACACGTATGCAATTTTTGACCTCATTGTCACATTTTGTTCTTTTTTGAGCGCTACACTACCCTTTCTATATTTTGTTTTTGCTTCTTATGTTTCAGTAGCCGTGTTTAGCAGCTCAATTTATTCATTTCATAGCAGCGCAGTATTACACACCACACCTATCAATGTTCAAGTATGGTGGTGAGAATATTCATAAGCAGGTGTATGCTAGCAATTCTATAGTTAAATGGAAAAGAGAATAGTTTTGTCGAAGTAACTGTACATGGCAGGAATATCAGATAGCAGTTGAATTAAGTATGTGCCTGAAGGAGATTGCCAACTTAGATCCATGCTGCATTCAAGTCTATTATTAGTTCATTACATCTGACTAGAAAAGACCCAGTCCATCTAAGCCCGTTAGACCCCTTGCACACTGAAGTGCCTGTAATTTTTGCAAAGCTTTTCAGGTGCTAGCGGGGCGTTTTTTTTTAAGGTCACGTAACAACGTGACCTTAAAAAAAAAAAGACCCATTTTGTGGCACTTTGGAAGTGCTGCCCATTCATTTCAATGGGCAGGGGTGCTTTGGGAGCGCTAACCGCCCTAAAGATGCTGCTTTGTCTAACAACCTCCTCTGGTATCTTCAATCTGAGTACTGTTGTTCTTAATCAATCTGAGAAATCAATCCTAGATAAAGGCTTAAAATTTGTGCTCCCTCGCAGGTTAAATAAGTTTGAAACATACATGGACACACATAAGTTTATACGTAAATTAAATATAAAAAGATATATGCTTTCCAACCCTATCACCAATCAACAAATGGTTTCATCAAGTTATGTACATACAGGCCTTTCCAACGCCTCTTTATATAACCCTCCAGGTGCGGTGGCCCCTTCGATTAAGGTCTTTAGGGACATTCTCCTGAGAGATCTTGACAAACTCCCTATAAAAAAGACTAAGTTTGATCGTGATCTCAAAATTGGTTTAGACTCCCTTTGTGATAACAAACAGATTGTTATCCGGCCCGCGGATAAAGGGGGGGGGGGGATAGTCATTCTGGATAGAAGTGACTATCTAGCGGAAATGGACAGGATCTTGGGGATAGGGATACCTATACCCCTTTAGCTTCTGATCCTAAGCTCACTTACCACAAACAACTTGAAAAACTGGTCTTGAGAGGATATAAGGAGGGTATTTTAAACAAAAAAGAAAAACTCTATCTTATCCCTAAAGCTCCAAGAACCCCTGTTATCTACTATTTGCCGAAGATTCACAAAAGTCTGACCTGCCCCCCGGGTCGCCCCATAGTGAGCGGGATTGATTCACTCACGTCCCGGGTGGGTATATAAACTTCTTCCTGCAACCTCTGGTCACAAAAATGCCCTCCCATTTGAAAGACTCTTGTCATGTGATCAACATTTTATCTAATCTCAAACCCACCAAAGATATGTGGCTAGTCACTGCGGACGTTACTTTGCTCTATACAGTCATTCCTCATAATTTAGGACTTACAGCGGTTGAATATTATCTCAGACGAGAATCAGGTTTATTTGATGAACAGATTTGCTTTATAATGGAGCTATTACAGTTCGCTGCTACAAGGAACTATTTCTGGTTCCAGAATCAGTTTTACCGCCAAGACAGGGGTGTTGCTATGGGGGCTAAATATGCCCCTAGCTTGGCAAACCTTTTTATGGCTATGTGGGAGGAGGATGTCGTCTATGTTTGTCATCAACCCCAGCTCAAGCTGTGGGCCAGATACATCGACGACATCCTCCTCCTATGGGATGGGTCCCTTCAGGAACTTCAGTCCTTCATGGGATTTCTCAATAATAACTCTAGGGGCATTCATCTAAATTTTGAAGCTAGCCAGTCTAGCATAAATTTTCTCGATCTTAAGATCTCGATATCCCAAAATGAATTTTCCACCAGCACGTTCTTTAAAGACACTGATAGAAATTCCTATATCCCTGTGGATAGTTGCCACCATGAAGTGTGGTTAAAATCCGTCCCCAAGAGTCAGTACCTGCTCGAATGAAACTGATTTTATAAACCAAGCCGGTATTTTGACCAACAGATTTTTGGAAAAGGGGTATAGTTTGAATTCCCTTATGTCAACGTTGGAAGAGGTCAAAACTAAAAATAGAAGAGAACTACTGAGCAAAAAGCATGCACAAAAAGGTGTATTACCTGTTGCCCCTTTTTTTACTACCTATTCTACCCAACACTATAGTGTTAAAAATTTAATTACAAAACATTGACACATCTTAAAAAATGACCCAGTGTTGGGTCCGTTTTACCAGACAAACCTCAAATAATCTTTAGGGGAGGGTCAGCATTGAGACACCAATTAGCCCCTAATGTCCTTGAACCCCCCAAAGTCAAATCTACTTTTCTTAATTCCTTTACAGGATTTTATCAATGTAGGAAATGTCGTGTCTGCTCTGTAAGTGGGTGTGCTCATAGACAAACTCATAAATTCGTCTCTACAACCACGGGACATGAACACACAATCAAGCCCTTTATCACATGTGCAACTGAAGGGGTGGTCTATTTGCTCCAGTGCCCATGTGGGCTTCAGTATGTAGGTCGAACTAAAAGACCCCTCTCTGTAAGGCTCAACGAGCACATCACCAAAATCTTAGCGGGTTCAGAGAAACATCCAGTCTCGAGACACTACCTTGCAGCCCACAATAGAGATCCCACAAAAACTATATTTTCGGGAATTGATAGATATAATCCACACTGGCGAGGGAGTGCACTGGTAAGAAGTATATCAAAAATGGAAATGGCATGGATCCATAGGATCAAATGTTATACACCTTTTGGGTTAAACGTGGAAGTAGATGTTAATGCATTTATAGATAATTCATAAGTTCCATATTTTTGTTGTCCAAATTGTTGGGCTTATAGCATCATGTTTTGTGAACTCGATCTGACCTGATGGATGGTCCCCGTGGTGGCCTTTGGCTGATTACTTATGATAAATCTAATATCCATAATTGATATACACCGAGACTTGACACCTCTCTGATACTGACATAACTATAGCCTTTTTTTCCCTTTTTTTAATATAATGATTAATCACATGCCAGGAATGTGGGTATGTTCATAATTCCTTTATAGCAACTATGAGTGGGATAGCCCTTTCATGAAAATGTGTTTTTTTTCCCTAAAGGTATTTGACCCCTATACCCACCTATATGTTTTTTTATACATATTTATACTTTATATTGTATTTATATTGTATTATTGCCAATGAGATATTCTCATTGAGCCGTTGGTCCAAGTAGGTATATATTTTGACATTGTCTGACAGTGTTCCGATCGATTTCTCCAGTTATCAAACCACTGATGGATCTTTTTATTTGGCGGGCATTTTAGACCGCTACCCGATCGCACTGTCAGCTAGTCTATTTTTAGCTAATTTTAAATAACATTCAGTGTTTACATTTTGGCCCATTGGACCACCGTATGTGGACATCTAGTCTGCTTGTTCCAAGTCGAGGCTTGGCTCTGGTTCTATCAGGTCACCATGGATTACTATCCAGCACTCAGAGTCAGATCGAGGCTTGGTTCCTTCTGTTTACTATTTCACGCGATGCGTCAGTGCGTCGCCCGTGCCCCAGACAACGTCAATTTTTATGACGAAACGTACGTCGGGAAGGTGACGTGCTGACGTTTTTGACGAGACGATCCGAGTGACACGGGCGTTCGTGTAAGCCGGCCGGCTTTCATTTCCTTATGTTTTATTCCTTTCTGTAACATGTAAGTGCAACTTTTATTAAACTTCTGAAGACCTTTTTAAGCATACTTCACTATGTGGGCTATTTACTTGTTTTCGGTGCACTGCTGACATCTGGAGGATCTACAATACACCCCGGCATCAGCTGCTCCACTAAATCCCTAAATCAAGGCTTTCTTTCCTATGCGGTTACTTATTTGGCTTCTGGTAAGCCTTCAATTTATTTGGTGACACGGTGGTGGTGTTATTTTAGTCACAACTTAGGACAGCAATATCCTATTTTTAGTACCGTTTTTTATGTGCTGTTTGGCGTACTTCACTATGTATATTTAAAACCTTTTTTTTGGGTAATCAACTGCTGACACATCTGGAGCTACCCACAACCTTTTCCCTGCTTTATCAATCTACTGTGGACTCCTAAAGGCCCTGGCTGGGTTGTAGCCGCAAGCGTGTTATGCTTGCCTTCTGTTAAGCCTCCATTGTTTATCACACTCACAGTTTGGTAGTAGATATATGCATGTTTTTTTCCTAAAACTGCCCGTTAAGGACGTTTCAATGATTTTTGGTTCATCATTCACACTCTATTGGTTTTTATTAGCCATTTGAGTACACTGGACTTTAGTTCCACACTAAGACATTATTTCGCACATGGTCTAAAAACCATTTGTTTATCACTCTTTATTTCTACCTATTTTTCTTTTTTTCTTTTTAGCGCAACTTCAATTTTTCCTCCTGCATATTTTAGTGTGTGTATAACACTTAGTGGTTGCTGCATGTAGCTATTGTTATTTGTGTATGTTAGCGCGGTAATTTCTTTGCATATCTTTCTGTTGCTTTTTCTAACATCCCGCAAGTGCACTGCCTGAGTGTGGAAAGCACACATTGCAATGAATGGAAGGCAGTTTTTAGAGGTTATTTCTAGCACTAAAACACCTAAAAACTGCCTCAGTGGGAAAGGGGTCCTAATTATTTAGACAATTTTTGGGCGTTGGAGTAAAGGCTGGAAACTCTGTCAATTTATTACTCTTGTGTGACTATTGGGAAGATCAAGGCCAAATTCATGTTTTTGATGCTGTATTCATGTTAATATGTAAAATAGCATCCAAGAGCACTTAAAAAAAAAAAAGAAATTTTAAAGTGTCACCCCACCCTCAACAGCACACCACCTGGCTGTTTCTTAGGCCTCATGCACACGGGACACTGGTGCAAAATCTGCTAAACACACATTTTTAAAGGCTAAAACCAGCGTTTAAAAACGCCCGTTTTGCCGCGAATTTCGCAGCATTTTACCGCGTTTGCGTTTATAAGCGTTTAGTTAACCACTTAAGACCCGGACCAATACGCTGGTAAATGACCCAAGGTGTTTTTGCAATTCGGCACTGCGTCGCTTTAACAGACAATTGCGCGGTCGTGCGACGTGGCTCCCAAACAAAATTTGCGTCCTTTTCTTCCCACAAATAGAGCTTTCTTTTGGTGGTATTTGATCACCTCTGCGATTTTTATTTTTTGCGCTATATACAAAAATAGAGCGACATTTTTGAAAAAAAAACACTATTTTTTTACTTTTTGTTAAAAAAAAAATCAAATAAACTAAATTTTAGTCAAACATTTAGGCCAAAATTTATTTAGCCACATGTCTTTAGAAAAAAAAAAAAATCGCGATAAAAAAAATAGCTACCTAGCGGGAACAGCGACACTAATACAGCGATCAGAAAAATGATCGCTTAGTGACGCTGGCATTAGGGAGTGAAAGGGTTAACTAGGGCAGTGATCAGGGGGTTAAAACTTTATTAGGGGGGGTGGGGGGGCTATCCTGAACCTAACACTAACTGATTTTACACTGCCTGTCACACTGACACTAAATGCAGTGATTAGATCACTGCATTCAGTGACACTGTGACGGGGGGGTGGGGGGGCAGATCGCAAGGGGTTAAGTATGCCTATGTGAGTGTGTGTCAGTGTAATGTTGGTGCACACTTACTGTGAGGTGTTTCTCCCATCGCAGCGGTTGGAAATACCGCTGCGATGGGAGATTACATCACTTCCCCCTTCCTGTGTTTACACAGGAGGAGGAAGTGACACAAAGGGGGAGCGCGCACATTGGCTGGGAGCGATCGCGGGGGGGCGGGTAAACGCCGACATCCGCCCGCTCGTCCCGGATCGCTCCCAGAGCCAGGGGGACCCCTGCACGCCGTGGAGGGGGTCCCGATGGGACCCCCGAACCGCACGAAGGCGGGGATGTAAATTTACGCCCTTGTGCCTGTACGAGCCATTCTGTGGCCGTATATGTGCGTGCGGGGGTCCTTAAGTGGTTAAGAAACATCATAAGACCCTCCCTAAGCTTTATAAAACAGTATTATTTAACCATTTCAGCCATTTTGTGAGACCAGAGTGAGTAGCAGCTGAGAGAGCAGCAGTGTACTTGTATTTAGTGTGCTACATCACCTGCCACAAGCTGCAGATTGTCCACTTGCCACATCACCTGCCACAAGTTGTGAATTGTCCACTTGCCACGTCACCTGGCCACGCCACCTGGCACAAGTTGTGGATTGTCCACTGGCCACGTCACGTGCCAGAAGTTGTGGATTGTCCACTTGCCATGTCATCTGACCACGTCACCTGCCACAAATTGTGGATTGTTCATTGGCCACATCACCTGGCCACGTCACCTGCCACAAGTTGTGGATTGTCCACTTACCACGCCACCTGCCACAAGTTGTGGATTGTTCACTTGCCATGTCACCTGCCAACAGTTGTTGTTTATCCACTTGCCAAATCACCTGGCCACAAGTTGTGGATTGTCCACTGACCACGTCACTTGCCACAAGTTGTGGATTGTTCACTTGCCACATCACCTGGCCATGTCACCTGCCACAAGTTGTGGTCTGTCCGCTGGCCACGTCACCCGGCAATGTCATCTGGCCACGTCACCTGCCACAAGTTGTAGATTGTCCACTGGTCATGTCACCTGCCACAAGTTGTGGATTGTTCAGTTGCCACGTCACCTGCCACAAGTTGTGGATTGTCCACTTGCCATGTCACCTGGCCACGTCACCTGCCACAAGTTGTGGATTGTCCACTTGTCACATGACCTGGCCACGTCACCTGCCACAAGTTGTGGATTGTCCACATCACCTGCCACAAGTTGTGGATTGTCCACTGGCCACGCCACCTGCCACAAGTTGTGGATTGTCCACTGGCCACGTCACGTGCCACAAGTTGTGGATTGTCCACTTGCCATGTCATCTGACCACGTCACCTGCCACAAATTGTGGATTGTTCATTGGCCACATCACCTGCCACATCAACTGGCCACGTCACCTGCCACAAGTTGTGGATTGTCCACTTACCACGCCACCTGCCAACAGTTGTTGTTTATCCACTTGCCAAATCACCTGGCCACAAGTTGTGGATTGCCCACTGACCACGTCACTTGCCACAAGTTGTGGATTGTTCACTTGCCACATCACCTGGCCATGTCACCTGGCACGTCACCTGGCCATGTCACCTGCCACAAGTTGTGGATTGTCCACTAGCCATGTCACCTGGCCACAAGTTGTGGTCTGTCCGCTGGCCACGTCACCCGGCAATGTCATCTGGCCACAAGTTGTGGATTGTCCACTGGCCATGTCACCTGCCACAAGTTGTGGATTGTTCAGTTGCCACGTCACCTGCCACAAGTTGTGGATTGTCCACTTGCCATGTCACCTGGCCATGTCACCTGCCACAAGTTGTGGATTGTCCACTTGCCACATGACCTGGCCACGTCACCTGGCCATGTCACCTGCCACAAGTTGTGGATTGTCCACTGGCCACATCACCTGCCACAAGTTGTGGATTGTACACTGGCCACGTCACCTGCCACAAGTTGTGGATTGTCCACTGGCCACGTCACCTGCCACATGTGAAGATTGTCCACAATGCAATGCAAGCAATTACATTTTTTTTATGTTTTTTTTTATAGTTTTTCATCATTTGCCATCATTTTTGAGATTTCTAATGTAAAAAATACGTCACTTTTAAAAACACATATAAACGTTTGGCGTCTGAAACATGGAAAACGTTTGCGTCTGAACCCATTTTTTTGCTTCTGGAAAAACTAGGTTAAACGCAACTGCCTAAAAACGGCAATACATGAGACTCTGTGCATGGACACATAGGATAACATTGATTGTGTTCAAAAAGCTGTCCAACTGCCTCTGAACATGCGTTTACCAGCGTCTTGTGTGCATGGGGCCAAACTAGTGGACAGCAAATAATCAAAACATTAACAGCATTTAGCAACTTTTTTATCTGCCACCAGGCCATTTAAATTATCTATGTAAGTTTTTACTTGCTGAGCATGATGTAGATCCTCCAAGTGTCAGAGCCCATGTTTGGAAGTTGGCCACAAATTGACTGAGTACTGCCATGTGGGACAGCAGAGGTAGTGTCACATGTTCTGGAAGTACTGGGAATTCTCCAAGCCCTGGTGGTGGATCAATGAAGCAGGGGAGCGAGGGAGGATTAAGTATACACTTCTAAAGAAAATGTGTTGGGGTTTTTATATATTTGTTATTATAACTAGTATTAAAAAAAAAAAAAAAAATCAGTTGTATTGGAAGTATTGCATATACCTGTATATGATAAAAGTGAACAAATATATATGTATAGTTATCGCTCTCAAGACCATGTACAATTTAAATATTGTGGATGGACCCAGATAGAATGGCTTTGCACTAATGTCTGGAATTAAAACAAGTGACATATAATATAGTACAACAGACAGACAGACAGACGCACACACACACACACACACACGGATATAAACATTTATATTCCTCTGCTTCTAAGAGGACCTTCGGGATGGTATAAACAATTATGTAAAAGCCATAGGTGACCATTTCTCTGTAGCCTGGATAATAGTGGTATATAGGTGTAGCACTACCCCCGAAGGAGCTGCTGGTTAAGATGGGGTGGCGTTTTATCTCGTGGGTCTGGTGTCTAGGGTGAACGATGAATGCAATAGCAGTAAAGGAATGTCCGCAATTAGGAAGTCTCTTTATATGTGCTCTTATTACCCAGCCGGGTAAAAACAAGTAACAGGTGATGGAAATTGACAGGTAAAAGTTGGAAGGAGAATAGCAGATTCAGGCCTTGGATAGGGAAACAGTCCTGTCTCCGTGAACAATTAGCTTCTCTCACCACTCCAGCCTGAGTGCCATTAGCGTACCTGGACAAGTCTCTCTCACAGACCTGGCAGCCAGAGTATCACTCGGAACTTGAAAGGTCTCTCTCACAGACTCTTTCAGGGTGAACTTCAGCAAAGCGCCTCTGCCACAGGCCTTCCCTGATTGCTGTTTCGGAGGTGCCCATCCTTGGTAAAGTTTGGCTAAATCCGTCCGTTAACATTGCCCAGGTACCGACTGAGAGAGGAGTCAATCCCTCAGTGTCCAGTACCTTGATCCCCGGTGGTTCATCTCAATACTGTTGGACCGCCAGCCTCTCAATGGCGCTCCTCAACTGGACCTCCCCACCGAACAGCTAAACTCGCTTGGGATCTCTGAAGTGGGAACTCAGTCGATCACTGAGTCCCCATCCTGTGTGAGTGCCCCAGGCCCGAATGGAACAGGATCCAGGAACAAAGCGTAGCACCCATGCCCCGGCCAGGTAGGCCATAACGCTCGGGTGCGGTGATGTGGCCACCCTAAAGGTGGGTGCCTTACTCCAGGAACCAAGAACAACTGTAAGATGGCGTCTGTTCCATAAGTACCCTCTCCCAGCATGCCCAGCGAGGCCCAAGCCTCCCAATTGGCTGCTGGGAAAAGCACCCGAACCTCAGCTTCCACTGCTACCACCTGTCGACTCGGGTGGAACCACACCCCAGGCACAACAGAATGAGCCCACAGCACAGCCAAGCTGAGACAGAGAGCCTTACCTTAATCAGAATTGAGATCAGAGTCACTTACACTCTAATCATTCCCACTAAATTTCACTAGCACTCTTACTTGGGCGCTACATAGGGTTCTCAGATAATCTCTAACCGCATAGTGTTTGTATTGCGATCTGGTGCCCACAAATATACTGTTTGTGATCTGCATTTGAGGTGTCATTATTAATGTTAACAATCAAAGGCAGTGCATTTTGACCACGGTGCGAGAAAAGCACACAGAACAAATCAGATTACAGCGCACACATGCAAAAATGACATGCGCGTGCCCGGCGGGCACGATCGCCACCAGGCACACGCGATTGCTCGTTACAGAGCGGGGACCGGGAGCTGTGTGTGTAAACACACAGCTCCCGATCCTGTCAGGGGGGGGGGGATGCTGATCTTCTGTTCATACACTATATGAACAGAAGATCAGTGATTTCCCCTAGTCAGTCCCACCCCCCCCATACACTTAGAACACACCCAGGGACATACTTAACGCCTTTCCCGCCCCCTAGTTTTAACCCCTTCACTGCCAGTGGCATTTTTTAGTAATCCAATGCATTTTTATAGCATTGATCGCTAAAAAAAGGCCCATGGTCCCAAAAATGTGTCAAAAGTGTCCGAAGTTTCCGCCATAATGTCGCAGTACCGAAAAATACCCCCTATTTTGTAAACGCTATAACTTTTGCGCAAACCAATCAATAAACACTTATTGTGATTTTTTTTAACAAAAAATATGTAGAAGAATACGTATTGGCCTAAACTGAGGAAAAAAATGTTTTTTTATATATATTTTTGGGGGATATTTATTACAGAAAAAAGTAAACAATATAAATTTTTTCAAAATTGTCGCTCTATTTTTGTTTATAGCACAAAAAATAAAAACCGCAGAGGTGATCAAATACCACCAAAAGAAATCTCTATTTGTGTGAAAAAAAGCACGCCATTTCTGTTTGGGAGCCACGTTGCACGACCGCGCAATTGTCAGTTAAAGCGACGCAGTGCCGAATCGCAAAATGTACTCTGGTCTTTGGGCAGCAATATGGTCCGGGGGTTAAGTGGTTAAAAAAGGCCTGGATACTTTCCTAAATGTACATAATATAACTGGGTACTGACATTTATAGGTAAAGTTGATCCGAGGAAAATCCGATTGTCTCTCGGGGATCAGGAAATCATTTTTTTCCTCTGATATAGCAAATTGGATTATGCTTTTGCTGGGGGTTTTCACCTTCCTCTGGATCAACTGTGGGTATAGGATCGTGCATATGGGATTGTATTTTTTTTTTTTCTTTTGGTTGAACTGGATGGACTTGTGTATTTTTTCAACCTGACTAACTATGTTATGTAACTATGTGTGTTGAGAGGAGACATTAAATTGTTAAATAATGAAACACAAACAAAGCTTTCAAGTTTATTTCAATAGATGGGTTATCCTCTTGAAAAAGTACTACTATAATGAAAAACAGTAAAACTATCTAATTAGGAGTTATCGTAGATAAAGAAATGAAATCAATCATGTTGCCATAACAACCAATTATATGCTAGGAGTTGTTCTTCTAGTGCAGGGGTCTCCAAACGTTTCAAACAAAAGGGCCAATTTATTGTCCTTCAGGCTTTAGGAGGGCCGGATTGTGGATAGGGGGGTAGAAATTTCCGGGGCTCGGCATCAGTAAGAGTAAATATGACCTCAGGGATGGTGGTCAGTAGGAGTAGTGTCCCTCTTAGTAGGCATAGTATCCCATCATTGGTATCAGTGGAAGAAATAGGACCCCATTGTTGGTGTCAGTGGGAGGAATAGTGCCCAAGGGCCCGGATAAAGGCTAGCAATGGGCCACATCCGGCCCTCAGGCCACAGTTTGGAGACCCCTGTTCTAGTGCATACTACAAAAAGATAGCAAATATCTAATTGGTTTCTGTGGTCAACACTTATTTTCTCCTTCCCTGCAGATTTCACATACTACAAGTCTGGATTTCAGATGTGATGAAACACTCTCACTTCCATTTCTCATTTCAGGAACACATTACAACATGCTGTGACTGGCACCTTTACTAATCGTCGTTGCAGGGAACGTGCTCTGATGTTACACTAAAAAATGCAACGCTTAGCACTTTATTGTCTTATGTTTTTAAACTATAATTCCACAAAAACCAAGACCTTTTACTCAGAGAAAAAAATATGATATGAAAGTTGCTTTAAATACCCAGGGCCTGAAATAAAAGTGCATCAATTGCCTGCACATATTGGAGTTAGCCATGCTGTAGTCTGAACCAGATAATATAACTGTGAAAAAAAACATAATAATTGAGACTAAAGGCAACATTTACACCCAGTTTCCTTTATATCTCCAATTCCAAAATTTGAGAAGTTTTCTAGTTACTACTGTTTCAGCATGCATAGCTGCCTCCATTACATGCACGAAATTGGTTTATTCTATTTCCCAAGAATAACAAAGAAAAGCCCTTTGAGGTTAAAAGTACATGGCAATAATTTTCCAGACTTAGGACTCTACAGATATCTTCCTGGTAATGTGCTCAATGTGTGCCGTCTCTGATGTGTCCAGGTTGATGTTGTATTTAGCCAAAATCTTGAGGATGGGGCGGAGTTTCAACCACCACTGCTGCTTGGGCAGGCGATGTCTAGAACACATGGAAAATTACATCATCATCCGTACATGTACAGTACACATACAAATTACACATCATTCTTTTAGATCTTATATCCAGCGGTCAAACTATAGTAGCTGCAGTCTGACATAAGCACCTGCCTGAGGGACGTCACACATGTATCACTATGATTAAACAATCAATTGTTCAATGCAACTATACTTTTCAATGTAAATAAAAAATTCAAATGAATGATCCTCCATTTGATCAGTTTAGTGAACGGAATTTCAACTTTGCCATGACAATTGTCTGTGGCAGGACTGTGTCAATCACAGATCTGTACTGCTGGGGTTAGGAGGATGTAATATTTGGTTATACACTGGCCTGTGTTACCCACTCCTAAAACGTGTGCGATTGCACCTTTAAACACTGTCTAACATGCACTCCTGAGTCCTGTGCCCTGTGTGATATGCCCTCCAGAGACCTGTACTTTGCGTATTACTCATTCCTGAATCTTGTGCAATACACAGTTCCTAGCATTGGCCACACACACTATTTGGTGCAGCGAGCTAAGTGCAGCTCTTTACTTATTTCCCCAGAAACACGAGATGGGGGGCTGGGAGGTTGAGTACCTGCACTTGTTCTCTAAAAAAAAGGCTTGGCAATAAGTATAAGTACAAAAGCAGAAATTAAGCAGGTTTTGTTACTTCATGTACCGCATATTTACAGAGAAATACAAAATATTCACCCCCCACCTTTGCTTGTTACAGAGGGCATATTGCCAGCCAAAGAATAAAATCAATCTTCTAATTAACCAGTTAAGGACCGCCTACTGCACATTTACGTCGGCAGAATGGCACGGCTGGGCACATCAACGTATATATACGTTGATTTTAGTACCCAGCCGTGGGTCGCGGGCGCGCGCCCGTGACCCGGTCCGAAGCTCCAGGACCGGGACCGCGGGATTCGCGGACCCGATCGCCGCTGCAGTGCGGCGATCCGTCCCTGGAGTGGAAGAACGGGGAGAGCCGTGTGTACACACGGCTTCCCCGTGCTTCTCTGTGGCCGTAGCATCGATCGCGTCATCCCTGTAATAGGGGGACGCGATCGATGACGTCACACCTACAGCCACACCCCCCTACAGTTGTAAACACAACACATAGGCACACATCCCCTACAGCGCCACCTGTGGTTAACTCCCAAACTGCAACTGTCATTTCCACAGTAAACAATGCAAATTTAAATGCATTTTTTGCTGTGAAAATGACAATTGTCCCAAAAATGTGTCAAAATTGTCCGAAGTGTCCGCCATATTGCCGCAGTCACGAAAAAAATCGCTGATCGCCGCTATTAGTAGTAAAAAAAAAATAATCAATAAAAATGCAATAAAACTATCCCTTATTTTGTAAACGCTATAAATTTTGCGAAAACCAACCGATAAACACTTATTGCGATTTTTTTTACCAAAAATAGGTAGAAGAATACGTATCGGCCTAAACTGAGAAAAAAAAATGTTTTTTTATATATTTTTGGGGGATATTTATTATAGCAAA
This sequence comes from Rana kukunoris, assembly GCA_029574335.1. Classification (NCBI taxonomy): domain Eukaryota; kingdom Metazoa; phylum Chordata; class Amphibia; order Anura; family Ranidae; genus Rana; species Rana kukunoris. The sequence continues at coordinate 125,407,713 of CM056050.1, read as the reverse complement.
AAGTAAAAAATATTGCATTTTTTTTTTAAATTGTCGCTCTATTTTTGTTTATAGCGCAAAAAATAAAAACCGCAGAGGTGATCAAATACCACCAAAAGAAAGCTCTATTTGTGGGGAAAAAAGGACGCCAATTTTGTTTGGGAGGCACGTCGCACGACCGCGCAATTGTCAGTTAAAGCGACGCAGTGCCGAATCGCAAAAAGGGGCAAGGTCCTTTACCTGCATTTTGGTCCGGGTCTTAAGTGGTTAAAGTGCTAGTTCACCTTTTCAGAAAAATGAAAAGATGAACACAGTACACCCTCCTCCCTGATCTCCACTTTACTTACCTCTGTGGGTGTTGAGCTACCAGTACCCATGCAGCCAATCCATATTGTGGTTGCATAAGTGTGCACACCCTCTTATAACTGGGATGTAGCTGTGTTCAGAACTAAGCAGTCACATTCAAATGTTAAGAAGGAGTCAGTACACAGCTACCATCATTTAAAGTGCCCCTGATTAACCCCCTATAAAGTTCAGCTGTTCTAGCAGGTCTTTCCTGACATTTTTTAGTTGCTTCCTACAGCAAAAGCCATGGTCCGCAGAGAGCTTCCAAAGCATAAGAGGGATCTCATTGTTAAAGGGTTTCAGTCAGGAGAAGGGTACAAAAGAATTTCCAACAGTCATCATCAAGTGGAGAAAATATGGCACAACAGTGACATTACCAAGAACTGGATGTCTCTCCAAAATGTATGAAAAGACAAGAAGAAAACTGATCAGGGAGGCTGCCAAGAGGCCTACATCAACATTAAATGAGCTGCAGAAATATATGGCAAGTACTGGCTGTGTGGTACATGTGACATGTGACAACAATCTCCCAAATTCTTCATAGGTCTGGGCTAGAGGGTAGAGTGGCAAGATGGAAGCCTTTTCTTACAAAGAAAAATATCCAAACACATCTGAAGCCTCCCAAAAATGGGAAAATGTGTTATGGTCTGATGAAACCAAGGTTAAACTTTTTGGCCATAATTTCAAAAGATATGTTTGACACAAAAACAATACTGCACATCACTAAAAGAACACCATACCCACCGGGAAGCATGGTGGTGGCAGCATCATGCTTTGGGGCTATTTTTCTTCAGCTGGAACAGGGGCCTTGGTCAAGGTAGAGGAAATTATGAACAGTTCCAAATACCAGTTAATATTGGTACAAAACCTTCAGACTTCTGCTAGAAAGCTGAACATGAAGAGGAACTTCATCTTTCAGCATGACAACAACCCAAAGCATAAAGCCAAATCAACAAAGGAATGGCTTCACCAGAAGAAGATTAAAGTTTTGGAATGGCCCAGCCAGAGCCCAGACCTGAATCCAATTGAAAATTTGTGGGGTGATCTGAAGAGGTCTGTGCACAGGAGACGCCCTCGCAATCTGACAGATTTGGAGTGTTTTTACAAAGAAGAGTGGGCAAATATTGGCAAGTCAAGATGTAGAGAAAAGAACGGAGGGCGCACCGACCTAGTGTGATACCGCTAAATGAATTTTATTAAAATGTTAAAATCAATCATTGTACTCACAAATTGGAGTTAAAATCAGGCTTTCAAGAGCAATACAGCAGAAGTCCAACAACATCAGCAGAACACGATAATCGCTTGAATCTCAAGTCGATGTTAGGGCTGACGCGTTTCGGGGGCGTCCCCCTTTCCTCAGAGCTTGGTGGTCTGCAGTGCTCCCTCGCCGTGGGGCTTGTGGGGATATAAATACCCGTATGCACAATTTAGAGAGCATGTGCTGAATGGACAGGGTCACTCCTCCTACCAGGGAGGAGGGACTTGTCCTAGACCCCCCCACACACATAAGAAGCCACCCACGCACACGCCCCCCACACACACACACGTGCACACATAAATACTTGCTTCCCCTATAGCAGCCTATGCTTCCCGTGGGTAAGGTCCCGTCTTTAGGTTGCACCCAAAAAGCAGTATAATAGCAACAACTGTGGCAATAACAAAAATGTATATATATCTGTGTATAAAAATATATATATATCACACACAAAGATCCACATAGGGCGGGCATTCCCATATGTAGAAAGGCACTGCATGCCATCTGTTTGAGACGTGCATAGCAGATGCACCTTGGTGTCTATGCTAGCATAGTGAGGGCAGGGTATTTAGTGGAAAGTGCCCTCCTATTGTTTGTGTGTTAGTTAGTTTTCACCACTGTAGGTCGCTGTGGTGTGCCTACCTTACTCCTGGAAGACACCACTAGCCATCCATTCGCCCCATCTACTCCAAGTGAATCGGCTGGAACGCACGCCCGCCGTATCAGGAAGAGGGTGCGCTCCAGCCACAGGGATCCCGATACGTGTGCAGGCGCGCAACGTGCCCTACGCCGCGCACGACACGCATCCGACGTCTGTTTGTTCCCAATAAGGAAACAGTGCTTTCCAGCCTTCAAAGTACAGGGGCTGGAACGTCACTCGCACTCGACGTCGCGCTCTCCTATGGGGGAAGAGTGAAGCGCCCCCTCCAGTGGTAGGAGGGTGAAATCTCCTAGTATAATGTTAGGCTGGTTTTCACACTTACGGTGCGGACCTGGCCCCAGGTAAAGTGCGTCTGCCGATCCTATGTGCGGCGTGTGCCCACTCAATCCTGGGCACAAAAATAAATCAGAAAACCCAGTGTCCAGATGCAACTCCACATTATATAGGTTGGAAGCTTCCCATGTATGTGGATATGATGGAATATGGCATAAGTGAACCTGGATAGGGATACAGCCCCATATGTGCAATTGGATGTGGGAACATAGATACATGTGCATGCAGAAATATAAACCAATCTAGTGAGAAAAGAGCACAATGGTCATGTGCCCAGTTGTGTTTCTAGATGTGTATGTGTATGTACATACAAACAAACCCCACGTTTCATAACTTTAAGGGAAAACTGTAGACCCTTCTGAAAATCTACATTAGATAAACCGCACAATTCAAAAAGTTACAATAACAATTAAAATTACAATTAAAGTTAAAATTACAATTACAATTACAACCTCCCTCGATTACTTTGGGGATTCCTAGCATTATGGCTTCCTTATATCTAGTACCGTCACCTAAAGTTTTTGTTGTTTTGATTTTATTTTATTTTCTTCTGCTTTGCTATATTGTATTTTATTTTATGTTGTTATGTTCATAATGACTAATCTCTCCAGTCTATACACTTATATATATATGTGTACACACGTATGTACCTGCATGTCAAGATGTGCCATGCTGATAGACTCATAAAAAGACTGAGTGCTGTAGTAAAATCAAAAGGTGCTTTAACAAAGTATTAGTTTAACCACTTCAATACAGGGCACTTTCACCCCCTTCCTGCCCAGGCCAATTTTCAGGTTTCAGCACTGTCGCATTTTAAATGACAATTGCGTGGTCATGCAACACCGTACACAAATGAATTGTATTTTTTTTATTATTTTTTTCCCCACAAATAGAGCTTTCTTTTGGTGTTATTTGATCACCACTGGGTTTTTATTTTTTTTGTGCTACAAATAAAAAAAAGACTGAAACATTTGGCATCCCTGGTGGGATCTAGTGGACATCCCTGGTGGGCTCTAGTTGGCACCCTCAATGGGTCTGCAATGATAATTAACCACTTTAGCCCCGGACCATATTGCTGTCCAAAGACCAGAGCACTTTCTGTGATTCGGCAATGCGTCGCTTTAACTGACAATTGCGCGGTCGTGCGACGTGGCTCCCAAACAAAATTGGCGTCCTTTTTTCCCCACAAATAGAGCTTTCTTTTGGTGGTATTTGATCATCTCTGCGGTTTTTATTTTTTGCGCTATAAACAAAAATAGAGCGACTATTTTGAAAAAAAATCAATATTTTTTACATTTTGCTTTAATAAAAATCCCAAAAAAGATATAAAAAAAATTTTTTTTTTTCCTCAGTTTAGGCCGATACGTATTCTTCTACATATTTTTCGTAAAAAAAAAACGCAATTAACGTTTATTAATTTATTTATTAATATACTGCGATATTATGGCGGACACATCGGACACTTTTGACACATTTTTGGGACCATTGGCATTTTTATAGCGATCAATGCTATAAAAATGCATTGTGTTACTATAAAAATGTCATTGGCAGTGAAGGTGTTAACACTAGGGGGCAGGGAAGGGGTTAAGTGTGGTCCTGGTGTGTTCTAACTGTATGGGGGGGGGTGGCCTCACTAGGGGAAATCACTGATCTTCTGTCCATACATTGCGTTTCCCCCGCTGACAGGAACAAGAGGTAGGTATGTGTTTACACACATACCTCTTGTTCCCCGCTCTGTAACGAGCAATCGCGGGTGCCCGGCGGCGATCGTACCCGCGCGGGACGCGCACGGGCGCGCCGCCGGCGGCGCGCGCGCGCCCTACAAGCTGCTAAAGGGAGGACGTAGAGCTGCGTGCTCCCGCGTAGCAGTGCCACCGTCCCGCAGTAATATAACGGCAGGCGGTCGGCAAATAGTTAATGCGCCCATTGTCCGCTCTCCTCTACTTGTCAGTGAGAGTAGAGGAAAAAGCCAATAAACGGCACTTCCTGGTTACCATGTGATCAGCTGTGATTGGACAAAGCTGATCACATGGTAAAGAGCCTACGTCAGAGGCTCTTTACCAGGATCGGAGATGCAGTATTTCAGACTGACAAACCACACCACTGATCACCACACTGTGCATCCCCACGGCTTATTCTGCTGGATGTCATAAGACGCCCAGTCAGGATAATACAACCACTTTCCTGCTGTCATTCTGCTATATGGCGGGCGGGAAGTGGTTAAGGGTGTGCAAACTTATTATTTTATTTTTATATTTATAATTCCATTCACCTACAAGATTTCAGTTTGTTGTTCAACTGAGTTGTACAGTTTATAGGTCACATTAAAAGGTGGAAAAAGTTCTGAAATTATTTAGCTTTGTATAATTTTTTTTTAACATCACATCAAACTGACATTTTAATAGGGGTGTGTAGACTTTTTATATGCACTGTATATGTTTCAAACTGAGCATTTTTTTTATGCTGGATTTTTATGTAACCTTCTGTCAGAAATATCCAGTATACACAGGATCATGTTACCATGCCCATGTGCATGTAGCCTTATACCGCGTATACACGATCAGATTTTCCATTAGAAAAACCTTGGATGGTTTTCTGACGGAATTCCGCTCAAGCTTAGCTTGCATATACACGGTCACACAAAAGTTCTCTGAACTTTTGACCGTCAAGAACACGGTGACATACAACACTACGACGAGCCGAGAAAATTAAGTTCAATGCTTATGAGCATGTGTTGGAATTTCTACAGACGATCGGATTTTTGATAGGATTTTTTCCGTCGGAAAATTTGAGAACCAGCTCTCAATCTTTTGTTGGCGGAAATTCCGACAGCAAAAGTCCGATGGGGCATATACACAGTCGGAATTTCCGTTCAAAAGCTCACATCGGACTTTTGCTGTTTGAATTTCCGATAGTGTATACGGGGCATTAAAGAAGGAAATTTACACATTGCTTAATACCCTGAAGGGCTCAAGTGGTACAACAGGTAATGCAGGCACTGTAAGGTGCCCTCTGGCTGTCTGCTGCATTACTATAGAAACAAACTCCTTTGCATTTAAATCCCATGTATGTCATTTAACAAATCCCATCAGTCTGCATTGTAAAAGCTGTAAAAAGAAACATACTCAAAATCAGTCTCTTCTTTGAGTTCCGACAAGGGCTGGAAAACTAGGCTTCTCTTGCGCATTCCCAATAAGCAGGCTGAATCTGCTGTGTTTGCAAATATGCGACCTAAAATAGAGTAACGGTTCAAAAGATAAATCATTCTGTAGAACATAAGGCATTATACAGAAAGCAAGTCATTCTACATCAAGGTATTTAGGGGGGTTTTACCATGTCTAGAACACTCCTTCACTTTTCCGGTCATCCATAGCACGGCTTTTGCACCCATTTTTGTACCAAAATTCCTGTCAAATGGAGTGGGTGTTCCTCCCTGGAAAAAAAGCAATAGTGAAGGAAGTGGTGCAAATGTATCTTTTCCAATATAATTTTACATTGAACCGGACCAAAAATTCTAAAGCATACCACAGAAATCAAAAAGATTTGCTATATTTGGCTGCATTTTCCAACTGAGCAGGGCAAATTGTCAGGCATATTTTTTTTCTTTTGCTTTCTTTTACAAGCAGTTTACAGCCTCAGGTGTTTTTGTTTAACCAATAGAAAGCACCAGGGGGAGCAGAGGTGGATTGGGGGCTGCTGTTTGAGCAGAAAATGCTCATGTTGTGCATTTTCAGGTGTTCTAATTGAAGTCTATGGGGCTCAGTCAGTCCGAAAAAGTAGCTCATGTACTTTTTTGAGCGACAGGCTTTTTGCTACAGGTAAAAGAACGCTCAGGCCTCGTACACACGAGCAGACAGATTTGTTCAAATCTGTCTGTCCGACAGATTTGAACAAATCTGTCTGCTGGGATTTTGGTTTGCTCGCGTGTACACACGAGCAAACCAAAATCCCCGCCAGCAGACGGCGCGCTGACGTGTCGGTGACGTGGCGGTGACGTTGACGCCGCCACGTCACCGCACCGGGAAGTAAAACACTTCCGCGCATGCGCCGAATCCATTCGGCGGCGGTGCGGGACGACATGTCTGCTGGCAAGTGTACTAACCAGCAGACATGTCGGGCGGACGGATTCCCACCCGATAGATTTCAAAGCATGCTTTGAAATCTGTCGGGTGGCCAAATCCGTCGGCTCGGCCGTACACACGATTGAATCTGTCTGCTGAAACGGTCCAGCAGACCGTTTCCAGCGGACAGATTTGATCGTGTGTACGAGGCCTCAGATGTGAACATTGAAATTAATGGGATCTGCCTTTTTTGACAGTTTTAGAGCTTCAAGTAGAAAATCGCTCAGGTGTGAATAAGGCCTTATAGAAAACATATAGAAATGTTAATAGTACGCTTAAAAAAAATTATATTTTGCCTTGAATTCCTTCTTAAAAATAACAACAGTGCACTTTGTAGTATGTAAGTGTGTTTATACTCTCATAGGTGTATATCTGCAGTCTGAAACGCACTGCTGGCTGTGATTACTCTCTTGCTGCATCCTAAACATTCCTCCCACAGTTAAGCAATTAACAGCCATCAAGGAGGCATCTCTCTTAGGTCGGCCATACACAGAGCACATTTCTTTCCTGCAACCATGGGTTGCAGGAAGCACAACACAGACAGTGTTGATGCTGGAATCCCTCCTGCTGAGCCATTGTCTTCTCCCAGCGAGGGGGCGGGGAAGGCCGTCCCTCCCAGGAGAAGACAGTGATTATCACTAGCGGCTATAGAAGCCGCTAGCTATAATCGCAAGACAATCTGGCAGGCTGGTTGTCCCCAAGTTGATCAATGGATCAACTTGGTACATTTAGCCTGACCATTAACGGTCTGAATCTTGGCCGGGTTCCTGCTGAACAGTGTATGGCTGGCCTTAAGGAGGCAAAGCCCTATTACCGCTACCAAGATAACCCCACCCAAAAACACATTGAAAAACAAGATTTGGTAGTTCAGTAAAGAGGAAAAGACCAGCTGCAGGAAGCCTATAAGCAATACAGATGGCAAGTTAATTCCTTTCTGCTTGTCAGTTTCCAGGTCCTCATTAAGAGCAGACACAACAAGCTGGGTTGCATGTGCTAGAGAATTTCCAAAGATTCACCTATGCAGCCCTGGATCCCCTGAATTTAAGCCTCCACAATGCCTTAACTCGAAATTTTTGCACTGTCCCCATATCACTTGTGGACAATGGGTCACTTTTGTATCCAACAGAGGCAAGCTAATGTATACTAGGGAGCTGGGGCCACACTAAAGCTATGATTTAAAGTGAAGTCTAGAATGGCCGTAGTTGGGTTGGGAGACCCCTGCCAGTATAGTCCAAGTATGTGCAAGCACCTTGTAGTGCCCAATCTTTAAGGAAAACTATTATAAAAGAAATGCAGGGGTAGCCATTGCTGAGTGCCTACTAACTACTTAGATGTCACACTGGCTCTTTGGATTCAAAAGTGTCATCTACGGAAACAATAGTGGAGATCAGAACTGGAGATCAGAACTGACTTAATTTTCCATGATTCACTGAATTCAGACCTGCTGCATGCTTGTTCAAGGTCAGTGACTCAAAGAAGTGATGACAAAGGCAGACTATACTAGCATCTTAATAAGGAGTTCAGCAATGGCAGCTTATATATTTCTGTTATGACAAGTGTCCTTTAAAGCTGAACTCCAGGTGCCAGACTATTATCTGGAAAAAAATAAAAAAATTAAAGCAGCAATTACGTTTGTTATGGGCAATACCTCTATTTATAAACTGTATATGATGCCAAATATATTATAATGAAGTACATTATAGCTAAATATGCATAAAGCATTCTTACCTGCTGCATGTGACCTAGAACATTTTTTCTGCTGTCAAAGATGCCTTTTCCTTCCTCTGAATACAAATTAAATATAAAATCGGTGGAGTAGTTTTCATTGCATTTTTCATTCCTTTAAAACCAGAAAAATAAATGATTTTCAAGTTAGCAATTTAACCGTGCTATGAGTTTAAAAAAATAAACAAGCAATTCGGTTTAATTTCTATTGTAAATTTAGATAAAATATCTCACAAATTAAACAGATCGAGTTGATATCTCAAATTAAAACCCGACAGAGCCCTAAAGCCTAATATTAGGCCATAAGGTGAACTAGGAAAAAGCGTCTAGAAAATGATTTTCATTCCCACACCTGGGCACTACTTTTTAAATGCATTTTTGCATAGATAACACCCCTATGGACTTTATGTTAAAAGCTCCCCACAAAATATCCTGCAGTTTTTATGTCACGATCCATAAATACCGTATTTTTTCCCATGCCCCTTCGTAAAAATCCTATCACAGGAACCACCCTGGGAATTTTTCATTCGCTTTCCAGGCTGAAGAGACTCTCCTCCTTTCCTAGCCCACTCACCCCTTTGGCTGATAACCCTGACTTCTCTCCGGGCTTGCGCTCCCCGACATTCAGATCGTCACACACCTGCAACCCACTACTAGCTGGAAACTGCTATAATGGGAACAAACTTAAAGATCGGCCCTCACTCAAATTAGACAACAATCTCCCCAACATAAAACTGTGGTCATATTTTCAGCTGCGCAGTTATCTGAATGGATTCAAGAACTCGCCCGACTTATTTAGACCACAGACGGTTCTGGAGTCTATCTGCCACGCGCAGGTCCCAGTGGTCAGGGCCACCTCGGTAGCATACGCATGGCTGAAATGTTTGGACGGGGGGGGTCTGGACAGGCAGAGATGGAGCTGGTCGGAGGATCTTGGCCTAACCATTACAGACAGGCAATGGCAAAATGCCTGGATACTGGCGCACAAGTGCTCCATCAGCACGCGGCTGCAGGAGACAAGCTATAAATTGTTATCCAGATGGTACAACACACCAGCGAGGCTCCATAAATGGAATCCCTCGAAGCCGGACATCTGTTGGAGGTGCCAATCTGAGGTAGGCTCGTTGTTCCACATTTGGTGGACATGCCCCTCGATTTCTACCTTCTGGACAAAGATTTGTGATACAATCAAACAGATCACAGAAACATCCCTGGAATTGTCTGCTGCCTGTTGTCTGCTACACTTGTCCTCCGCCTCACTTTCTCGTTACAAAAATTCCCTAACTAAGCACTTGCTGAATGCGGCTAAGTCCTTGATTCCCCTCCATTGGAACACCACCAGAGTGCCTTCCACTCAGGAATGGCTCCGCAGGGTGGCGGAAGTGTGCGAGATGGAGGACATGTTGGCTCAGGACGGGGGAACAGCTGAGAAATTCCTTGACACCTGGCGACCATGGTTTGCTTTCAGATTTTCACGTGACTATGAATCTATGATGACCTGTTGATACACAGGAAATACTACTGGGTTTGTTTTTGGTTCCGAGAGCTTATTATGGACGCCTTCAGCCGTGACCGGTTATCGGATGATCCATACATACACAGTAAATATCATTACCTTACCCTACCTTCCCCGCACCCCCTCTCTCTTTCTTGTTCTTTTCCACTTCCTTCCTTCCTTCCTCTAAGACATTTTTCTTTGAAATCTGCGGGTGCTTTTGGCTCCCTGATCAACCTCAGGAGGCATGCATGTGAGCTGATACCTCAACGACACAAATATTTAAAGTTCTATCAATGCACATGATATAACATTTATTTCCATTGATGTGTGGAATCCTTAACGGCATTTGCATCCTTATCCGTGATTGTTTCCCATGTTAGCTTTTGGAGATTCATATCTGCTTCTGTACCAAGCCTGATCTATACGCAGTTGCATCTGCGGTGCGCCTTCATATATGCATGTCTTGTTTCTTTTGACTTTCAATTAATAAAATCTTTGAATGTGAAAAAAATACCGTATTTTTCTGCGTATAACACGCACAGGGGTATAAAACGCACCCTAACTTTAAGAGGGAAGTTTCAGGAAAAAAACCTTTCCACAGCCCCCTGCGTATAACACGCAGGCACAGTTTACCCTCTATTTTCAGGGTAAAAAAAATTGTGTTATACGCCAATAAATACAGTATATGTAATTGTGAACCAAAAATCTTATGGTGCTGGTTTTACTTTATTTCTATTAATTTTAGAGACACAAAATATCTCTTAAACTCACATTTACACATGTGCGTAACATTTGAGTCAGGTATCAGTGCATTAGTATACTCAAATTTTCAGTAGGCACTGTGTAATCAAAGAAAGTTAAAAAAGCGTCAAGAGCTGATGACACATTAGCCAAGTCAATGATCCTTGTTTTGTTTCCAACCCCTGTGAAAAAATACAAAACCTCATCCATCAGGTGCAGAAACAACAGAGTTAACTAGCCGAAGTACAACAGCTGGTTCACAAAGACCAAATTCAATGGCCTCTATCAATACCACAGACAACACAACACAAGGACACTTTAAAGTGCAACATTGATATTAAAGATGATTCTATGTTACTCTCCCGGTATGACATGCCCTTGAGCACCCACGTCAGATGATTTTAAAATGTGAGTGAAGCAAAATCTGTTGTGCCACTTAAACTGTATAATCTGATTTGCTTGATTACTGGTGCAACGGAGGAACCAACACTGGCCCATTATGTTGATATTGCTGATGATTTAAACCTAAAAGTTCTATCTGACAAGAAATTGTGTATCTCGCATCTAAGGGCTGGAGGAGGAAACCTAAATCATTGTGTCTTGGTCTAACTCAGTGGTTCTCAACCTGGGGGTCGGGACCCCCTTGGGGGTCGAATGATGATTTGCCAGGGGTCCCAGAATCCTTGGCTTTTCCTGAAGCCCGCACCACTTAGCCTCTTTGCAGCCGCCCATTCAGTTCATGGCATGGCTGGGGGGCAGAGACTAGAGGTCAGCTGACTGGTGAGGAATGTGAAGTGGGAGGGGCTGGAGGAGACCATATCTCCTGATTTTGGCATAGGTGTCACTGCTGCGAGACACCACAGAGCTGGAAACACAGTGAAGCCAAAGACAGTGAGTAACACTGCCTGTGATTATAGGTGCCAATAAAAGTCCCCACTACAGTTCTCAGATCAGCAGATAACTTTGATCAAGAGCACCTAAGTTGGCTGATCAGAACTCCCCCTGCCAGCACTGCCACTCATCCCAACTCCCCGCCAACACTGCCACTCATCCCAACTCCCCGCCAGCACTGCCACTCATCCCAACTCCCCGCCAGCACTGCCACTCATCCCAACTCCCACCACCCCCAATAGAGAGTAAAAGAAGGAATAAAAATAGAGAATATATGGAAGGGAGAGGAATACAGGGGGAGGAACAAAAAAAAGGGAGAGAGAGAATAAGAAAGAGAGAGAACAAGAAAGGAGGCTAGGGAGGGATGAAGGGGGAAAAAACAAGAAATTAGGATAGAAAGATATAAAAGGGAAAGAAAGGAGAACAAAGATAAAGAGCGGTTCATCCTAAAATGTACCACAAGGGGTTTTAATACTGTACGGGTAGAAGAGACTTGGCGAACGCTATATGTCCATGGGTTAGGGGCGCAATTTACTTGTCTTACCTTGGGTGCTGACAACCCACGCTACAAAATGTTATTGTTGGGGGTCCCCACAACTTGGGAAATGTTATCAAGGGGTCACGACACTAGGAAGGTTAAGAACCACTGGTCTAACTGTTTCCCTGTTTAACAGGTTCATCACAAATTGTGTCACTTCTAAATGTAATGGAGGTTTTACAAACTGTTAGTGAAGTTGAAGATCTGATCTGACATGTGATCATGAGGAATGTGACACCAGGGTATTTTTTATGCAAAACATGCTGTACAGAAGCATCAAACTGTAGTCATTAAGACCCCAATACTGATGTGGCAGTGATTGCGTTAAAGCGTAGTTCCATTCAAAAATGGAACTTCCGCTTATCCGTCTCCTCTCCCCCCTCCGAGGCCACATTTGGCACCTTTCAGGGTGGCAAGGGGGAATGGGTACTTGTTTTTGACAGGTACTGTTCCCAACTTCCAGAGATGGCACTGCGGCGACGTTCAGCCCCCCTCCTCCGCCACCGGGACAATTAAAAAGTACAGCGAGCTTCACGCATGGGCAGTAGGGAACCAACTGTGAAGCCGAAGGGCTTCACTGCCAGTGTGCCTTACCAGGAATGGCTGCGGCAGCACCCAACAGCCAGTCCGAAAATCTGCTGGGGTACCGATATCCTGAGAACCCTGGACAGGGAAGTGTTCCAATATAAAAAAAAAAGTCAGCAACTGCAGTATTTGTAGCATTTTACTGGACAATGGTGCATATCATTTGAACCTGTGTCTGGATCACTCTAAACTCCTATGTGCAGTATTTGTAGCTGCTGGCATTATTTTTTTTGGGGGGGGGGGGTGGGGGGTGGTGGGGGCTAGAGCTCCTCTAATACCACATACACACAAACGGAATTTCCGATGGAATAAAATCAGATGGAATTTTCTGTCGGAATTCTGATGAAGCTGACTTCCATCAGTCTTGCATACACACTGTCAGGCTAAATTCCGACTGTCCAAAACGCAGGGACTTAAAACACTATGACGAGCCGAGAAAAATAAAGTTCAATGCTTCCAAGCATGCGTCGACTTGATTCTGAGCATGCGTGTGTTTTTTCTCTGTCGAAGTTGCACACAGACGATAGGAATTTCCAATCGTTTTTTTCCCCATCGGAAAAAAATAAAACATGTTCTATTTCTAAACACTGATGGAAAGTCCGATGGGGCCCACACACGATCGGAATTTTCGATAAAAAAAGTCCATCTGACCTTTTTCATCGGAAATTCTGATTGTGTGTACGCGGCATAAGTCCTCAGCAAGATTTACCATGTAGGTTGTATTTTTGCACAGGGGTTGGCAACAAAACAAGTATCATTGACCTTCTCAGGTTGTGACTCTACAAGTGCCTTTTATGGCAAAGAAAAAAGAAAGGCATTTTTGTTGCTTGTGAGAATGAGAAATACCTGACTGCATTTACAAATCTGGGTACCAGTTTTAACCTGGGCCAGTCTACCTTTGAACTACTTTGGAAATGTGTGTGCCACCTCTATGGCCAGTCATCTGCAAAATATGTGAATGATGCAAGATACAAAGCATTCTGCAGCCTTGCCAGAACTATCCATGCCTCCGACAAGTGACCAAACTGTAAAATGGCAAAATACCAAACAGCCATAATGAGACATTCTCTGAAAGGTATAATGCGTGCCCCACCACCCATTGGTAATGGATGGCACCTTGAGGATGGGAAGTTAACCGTGACCTGGATGACTAGAAATCCTGACACGGAAAGTATGTTGCAGGTAGTCCACTGTAGTTGCAAGCAAGGCAAATGTGAGATTGGAAGATGTTCCTGTATGTCTGCAAGACTGTCTTGTACTGATTTTTATCAGTGCAAAAATTGTGCTGCAAATGTTTCCCAAGAATAAGAGCAAAGCGCTACAGTACATTGAACAACAGCTCTGATGACAGTGAAGACACGGTTTCCTTTTTTTATGGTGATTTTTGAGCTGTAGTGAATCTGCTGCAGAAATGTACATTTTTGGCATTATTTAGCATTGAGAAGGATGGGGTTGCATTTTGAGTAATTTCAGCCAACTTGTGGCAAAGTGTGCTACTTTTTTTTTACTTTCTTTGATTACACAGTGCCAAAAGAAAATTCTGATGAATACAACATCTCAGATTTAATACATTTACAATGTGTAGGTTTAATTTAGCTTGGTGCCGATCTGTGAAGTTGAAGCATATTTTCTACAACTTTGCCATATTTCATGGTCTACATTCACTCTTGAGTATACTAATGCACTGATACCTGTCTCAAATGTTATGCACACGTGTAAATGTCAGTTTAAGAGTAGGGATGAGCCGAACATACCCGCGTTCGGTTCGCACCAGAACCGTCGAACAGACCGACCGTTCGCGCGAACATTTAGAACCCCATTGAAGTCTATTGTACTCAAATGTTCGAATTCAAAAATGCTCGTTTTAAAGACCAATATTCAAGTTATTGTTGGAAAACGTCTTTGAGAACCCGGGTCTTGCCCCAGGGAACATGTATCAATGGAAAAAAATTTAAAAAAACGGTTGTTTTTTCAGGAGCAGGACTCCTGAAAAAATTACCGTTTTAAAAAAAAAATTTCCATTGATACATGTTCCCTCGGGCAAGACCCGGGTTCTCAAAGACGTTTTCACAGGCAAACTATAGACACCCAGCAGGTACAATATTTAAAGGAATTTTTCTTTTTTTTTTAAGTTAAGCATCATTACAATCACTGCTTCAGGAGCAGTGATTTTATTGATGCTTAAATAAAAAAAAAAAAAATTCCTTTAAATATTGTACCTGCTGGGTGTCTATACCTGTGATAACGTCTTTAAATAGCACAATCACCTGCCTGCCAGTAAATTAGGAAGACCTGATCTATCTAAGCTATACAGTGTATAAATATATGTACAACTCCTAGGGATGTATATATATTCTCTACACACTGTAAATTAAGCTAAACCGACTAGCCTGCCTGCCTGCTCTATCTAAAAAGACAATCTCTCTGTCTCTCTGACATTAACAAGCTGGAACACACTACACGAGGCCGCCCAGCAGGCGGCCTTATATAGTGTGGGGCGTGTGCTAAAGCCCTGAGCCATAATTGGCCAAAGCCACCCAGGCTTTGGCCAATTATGGCTCTTCGTTTTTTGCGCGCTGTGATTGGCCAAGCATGCGGGACATACAGTATGCTTGGCCAATCATCAGCGCCCAATGCCTCAGTGAATTATGGGCCGTTTCGCGTCACTCGAATTTGGCGCGAACGACCAATTTTGTTTGAATTTCGTCGAACGTACGAACAGACAATCTTTGAGTCGAACATACGTACGTATCGAACGCGAAGCTCATCCCTATTTGATTGATATTTAGGGTTGCTAAAATGAATAGAAATAAAGTTACACGCAAAACCAGCACCATAAGATTTTTTGGTTCACAATTACATACTGTATATTTATGGATCATGACAAAAAAACTGCAGGATATTTTGTGGAGAACTTTTAACAAAGTCCATAGAGGTGTTGTCTATGCAAAAATGCATTTAATAAGTAGCGCCAAGTGTGGGAACAAATTATTTCCCTAGTTCATCTTATGGCCTATATGTAAAGCGCAACCAACCCTTCCCCTCTCCCGTGCCTCATTATTGGTCAGGGAGGCTGCCCATCACAAGGAAGGGCAGCTAGTGAAACTTGAGAAGTGGGAGGTGACACCAAGCACAACTTGTGAAACAAGTCACAATGTAGGTGACATAATAGGGCTTCCAGGCTAGGAATAATGTAACTGTCCATACAAGGGGGAACTTATTTTGTTTATGCTAGGGAAAATAATAGCAATCAATCATTCACAAATATTCAACATGGCTGATTGCCATGTCCAACAGCAATGAGTGTGTAGGGCCTGCTGGTGCCTATACACACAGGTAATACTGCCCAGGTTGGCAAAATTGGGCTGAAAATCATATTTCCAGTAGTAGATTTTTTTGCATAGGGTTTAAGTAGAAAATACTTTATTTTTTATAAAGCTGAAACTTCAGTATAGTAGTTTAGAGCAGTGTTTCTCAAAAAAAAGGATTTTTAATAAACAGCTTACCTGTAAAATCCTTTTCTTGAAGTACATCACGGGACACAGAGCGCATAGCCATTACACTTGGGTTATATGGATACCTTCAGGTGTGGACACTGGTGTAATCAATTTCACAGGAAGTTTCCTCCCTATATAACCCCCTCCCACTGGGAGTGCTTCAGTTTTGTAGCAAGCAATTCCTCCGAGGTTACACAATGTTCCCCAAAAGAGGGGTGGGAGCTCTGTGTCCCGTGATGTACTTCAAGAAAAGGATTTTACAGGTAAGCTGTTTATTAAAAATCCCTTTTTCTTTATCGTACATCACGGGACACATAGCGCATAGCCATTACACTTGGGATGTCCTAAAGCAATGCTCTATGAAGGGAGGGAGACCGTAAGGCCAAGAATAGCCAAACAAAAAATTATCAGGAAGTAAAGTAACTCCACCAACAGAAAAAAGGGAGCGTGACCCGGACCAGAGGATTCTATACTGCTGCCCGTAGGACCGCCTGCCCAAATGCTGCGTCCGTACCCTTTGCAACGTCCAACTTATAAAATTTAGTAAACGTATGTACGGAAGACCAGGTTGCCGCCTTGCAAACCTGTGCCATAGAGATCTGATGGTGTGCCGCCCAGGAGGCACTCATGGCCCTCGTAGAATGGGCTTTAACTGATAAGGGAGGTGGAACGCGCTTCAGACCATAGGCCTGAAAAATCAGCTGCTTAATCCACCTAGCCAAGGAAGACTTGGCAGCCGGCTGACCCTTCTTGGGGCCATCCGGAAGAACAAAAAGCACATCTGTTTTCCGAATCTTCTCTGTAGCCTTGAGATAGACCCTCATGGCTCGAACCACGTCCAAAGTATGAAGCAGTCTTTCCTCTCTGGACTAGGGAGTAGGAAAGAAGGATGGTAGGACTAGGTCCTGATTCAAGTGAAAACTGGATATGACCTTAGGAAGGAAAGAAGGTTGAGGCCGCAGAACCACTCTGTCCTTATGCAGAATAAGGTATGGCTCCCTGCATGACAAGGCTGCCAGCTCGGAAACCCTTCTGGCCGAAGCCATAGCCACCAAGAAAACCAACTTTCGGGTTAGTAGCACAAGAGGGATTTCTGTCAGAGGTTCAAACGGCTGCCTTTGTAAAGCTGACAAGACCAGATTTAAATTCCAGGGGCAGAGGGGAGCTCTAATAGGGGGATTCACATGCAAGACCCCCTGCAAGAAGGTTTTCATAAGCGAATGGGTGGCCAAGGGTCTTTGAAACCATATCGATAAAGCCGACACCTGCCCCTTTAGAGTACTAAGAGCCAACCCTTTGTCAACGCCAACCTGGAGGAATCGCAAGATCCTGTCAATAAAAAACTTTCGAGGATGCCATTTTTGAGACTCGCACCACTCCACATAGGTTCTCCAGACTCTGTAATAAATATTTCTGGAGACCGGTTTCCTAGCCTGAATCAACGTAGATATGACCTGAGCTGAGAGGCCTCTGCCCTTAAGAATTAGGGATTCAGCCGCCAAGCCGTCAAATTTAGCTGCTGTGAAGCAGGGTGGCAGATTGGGCCCTGAGACAGCAGATCTGGGCGCAGGGGGAGCGGCCACGGCGCCCTGACTGACATCTTCACGATGAGTGCGTACCAAGCCCTCCTGGGCCAGGCTGGGGCCACCAGGATCACAGGCCTGTGCTCCACCCTGATCCTCCGTAGAAGGCGGGGAATCATCTGCAGTGGAGGGAACGCATACAGGAGAGAAAACTGGTGCCAAGGGCAAACCAACGCATCGGTCCCGTAGGCCGAGGGATCCCTGGCTCGGGATATGAATTTGTCCAACTTTTTGTTGGATCTCGTTGCCATAATGTCCACATCTGGGACTCCGAATCTTTGGCAAATCTCTTGGAATACCTGGGGGTGAAGAGACCACTTCCCCGGGAGCAACTGTTCACGACTCAAAAAATCTGCTTGAGAATTGTCTATCCCTGGGATGAACACCGCCGAGATGCAGGGTACATGGGCTTCGGCCCATGAGAAAATCAGGTTTACTTCCCTTTGGGCTGCTAGGCTCCTCGTGCCCCCCTGGTGGTTTATGTATGCCACCGCAGTGGCATTGTCGGACTGTATCCTTACTGGCAGACCCTGAAGGGGGAGAGTCCAGGCTATCAGGGCCAGCCGAGCAGCTCTGATCTCTAGGATATTGATGGGAAGCAGTTTTTCTGCCTCCGACCACTGCCCTTGCTGGGTCTGTCCTTCTAGAACTGCCCCCCAACCTGACAGGCTGGCATCCGTGGTTACTATCTTCCACGTGATGGGGCAAAAGGATTTCCCCTTTGACAAATTTTGAGGGACCAGCCACCAAAACAGGCTGCGCCGGACTCCTGGGGAGAGCACTAACGGACGATCTAACGCCTGAATGGACTTGTTCCAAGCAGAGAGAATGGCTGCCTGAAGATATCTGGTATGGATCTGGGCGTAGGGCACTGCCTCGAAGGCGGCCACCATCTTCCCCAGCAGTCGCATACATAGGCGAATAGTCGGCCTCTTCTTGCCTAAGATCACTTGAACTGCTTGAGTTATTGATCTGACCTTTGCTTGAGGTAAAAATATCCTCTGGCAGTCTGTATCTAGACGAAGGCCTAGATATTCCAACTGCTTTGTGGGTTTCAATATCGATTTTTCTTGGTTCACAATCCACCCGAATTCCTCTAGATGCTGAACTGTGCGAACTACTGCATGATTGAGGCTGGAAGCTGAGCTGTCGATAACCAGAAGATCGTCCAGGTATGCCAGGACCAAAATGCCTTCTGTCCTTAGGACGGCTAGCACCGGGGCTAACACCTTTGTGAATACCCGCGGAGCTGTTGCCAACCCGAAAGGGAGGGCTACGAACTGGTAATGACGGTGATCTATCATAAAACGAAGAAACTTGTGATGTGCCGGGTAGATCGGCACGTGCAGATACGCATCCTTTATGTCTATAGATGCTAGAAAGTCGTCTTGATGTAGGCTGGCTGCCACCGAACGTATGGACTCCATACGAAAGGTCTGAATCTTTAGAAAGCGATTTAGGCGTTTGAGGTCTAAGATAGGCCTGACGTCGCCATTGGGCTTTGGTATTATGAAAAGGTTGGAGTAGAATCCCAGACCCCATTCCTGGGTTGGTACTTCTACAATTACTCCTTGGAGCAAGAGACGATCCAATGCTTTTACAAGAGAGGCCCTCTTTAATGGGTCGCTTGGAAGACTTGACCCGTGAAAATGAGGAGGGGGGACTTCCCGAAACTCTAGCTTGTAGCCCGTGGCTACCACGGACAGTACCCAAGAGTCGGGAATTCTGGCCTTCCACACTTCGGAGAAAAACCGAAGCCTTCCCCCCACCCAAGAGAGTGGGGGCGCCCCTTCATGAATCTGACTTGATGACTGGTTTAACCGGCTTGCGAGACCATGGCCTCTTGCCTGCCGTGGCTTGTCCTTGTGGGCGGCTATTAAATGCTGAACGCCCGGGAGGCCGTCGATACTGACGGAAGTTGAAGGGGCCGAGCCTGCGAAGGCCTGTCGCTTAAACGCGGGCCCACGCGATCTTTTCTTGACAGGCAGGAAAGAACTTTTACCACTTGATATGGTCTGGATATATTTATCTAGGTCTTCACCGAATAGTCTCCCACCATGAAAGGGAAATCCTGTTAAAAGCCTTTTGCAGGGTGCCTCTGCTGACCAGTTTTTCAGCCACAAAAGGCGACGCATATGAACCAACAGCAGAGATAAACGGGACGCCTGTTGAATGGAGTCCTTAATAGCATCTACTGCAAAGCAGAGAGCCCTTGGGAGGTCAGCCAATTCACGAGCTTGCTGAGCCGGTATGTCCCTTAATATCTGTTTAGTCTGATCCTTTAAAGCCTGACAAACGCCAATGGCTGCCACCGCTGGCTGAACCACGGCACCTACTGTGGTAAAAGAAGCCTTCAGTAGGGTCTCCAACTTTTTGTCGACTGGATCTTTAAACATCTGGACATTTTCAACCGGACAGGTCAGGGATTTATTTACGCAGGAAATGGCTGCGTCCACGGTAGGGAGTGCCCATTTCTTTGCAAATTCTTCTTCCATAGGATAGAGAATAGTGAACCTTTTAGGAGGGATAAAAATCCTATCAGGTCGAGCCCAATCCTGAAAAATCACGCTCTCCAGAAGGGGGTGAACCGGAAAAGACGCACCACTCAATGGTGCCTTCAAGGAACCTAAAGAGGATACCGCGGGGGCTAATTGTTCTGACACTGGAAGTTTAAAAGCAGTGTGAACCATATCTGTCAGAGACTGGATCCACAGGCTCTCTGCTTGAGAAGCCGAAAAAATTTCATCTATAGTGGAACCTTCAATGTCTGAACCGTCGGGACTCGGGTCCGCTTGATCCCCCTGTGGGTCCAATTCCTCCGAAGAGAGGACCTCTGCATCTGAAAACACCAATCTAGGTGACGGGGATCTAGCCCGTTTGCCACCTGGCAAAGAGCGGGCAATTAAAGCAGTTAACCTTTCCTCTAGCCCACCCAGGGTGGTCGCTAGCATTTCCCGTAACGTTAACGGGAATGGGTTGATTGGGGGCCGCCTCTGCCCCTAGCACCCTCAATGGCTCCTGCAACATGCTGTTCGGTGGTCTATCTGGTGAGGGTGGGACCGCTAGAGCCTGGCCAAAATCCTCTGACCCCGATGGAGACCCCTTTAGTTTTTTGGTACCTTTTGCAGCCTTAGCTGGTCCTGATCCCTTGGGAGCCATTGCACAACCTTGAGACACCCCTAAAGCCAACACCAAACTGTTGTAGCTAGAAGTGAACCATTAATAAGAACAGGCTATGGTAACATTTTTCCAAATTTTCATACGCCCGAGAAGGCTGCAATACCGAGGAAGGTCCTGTGAGTATTGCCACACCAATGCCCGTTAGCTGGAGCCCAAGGTTGCACCGACTCAGATACTGCCAGATCTAAGGCTGAGTCCCTTTAAGAAAAAAACCTTTTTTTTTCTGGTCAGTATGGAGCTAAGTCCAGACCTGAAGATCCACAAACCCCCACTGGGTGTCACTGTTAGCCAGAAATAGCTCAGCTGCGCGCTCTGTGTCCTCAGCCTCCTCTGCTTTCAGGAGGGAATGACCAGCCAGGAAATGCTTTGTGACGCTGCTGGCCCGCCCCCCACGCACGCTGACGCTGTAAAAGGCGGCGCGCACGCCCCCCCCCCACGCTGAAACCAACATGGAGGAAGCAGAAAGCAGAGGAGAAGCCTGGACCAGCGCTAGCAACCCAACAGACACCAGGCAAGACACTATTTTTATTGTAGTGCACACATAGAGGAAGCTGTCCCCATAGGCTTCCTAAGAAACAGGAGTTTTGTCAGCATTTCCTCCCTATAGCACGTGGGGCTGCAGTATCATGCTAACAGGCAGATCTGGGGGGAGTAGCAAATACATATCTTTAAAAGCATACATATACCTACATGTTATCTGGGTAAACATTAGTACATCCCATCCTGCCTCAAAAGACATAGTGGAGATAGTGGCTGATGCACAAGCATACCATTAGCCAACCCAGAACCCCCAGGGGGATACCTACTGTCGAACCAAGTCCCGCAGGTTCCCTCTTACCTGCTCCACGCCGCAGGGTATTGCAAAATGCAAGAGGCCCAACCTTCCCCCATCTCCGTGGGTATTGTCTTGGACCTTCAGGGACCGGGGTCCTGTGTTAAGGAACCCACACACCTGGACCTATATAGCATCCTGGCATCAGTAGCGTTTAGTTCTTGGAAGAGACTAAGGCACTGGAGCCCAGAATCCAGCCCTCCAAGGAGAGGCATTATAGGCAAAACCCCACTCCAGCAGGGCCCGGGTACCGTACACCTTGGCTTTGAAGCACTTCGGACGGATCCGGCTAGCTATCCTGGGTCCCGAGACCTCCGAGGGACAGCTAGACGTGACCAACACCTAAGACACTGGCGAAAAAACTGAAGCACTCCCAGTGGGAGAGGGTTATATAGGGAGGAAACTTCCTGTGAAATTGATTACACCAGTGTCCACACCTGAAGTTACCCATATAACCCAAGTGTAATGGCTATGCGCTATGTGTCCCATGATGTACGATAAAGAAAATTATTTTACAATCTCAAGGCACCCTTTAAAATTATGGACAGCCTCGAGGCACCCCATTCTAAAATAAAAAACGATTTTAATCGTTTTACATAATGTAAAAAATGATTTTAATAGTTGTACATAATGCAGCAACATCCACATGTAGGACACCCAACGTTCGATTTATTCTTCCAAGGCAAATACAATTTTGCATACCGGTACTGACTAGTATTCCTGTGTTTCTCTTCTCCCTCAGTTTCTCTTCATCATTAGGCTAATGTGACCCCAGTGCTGGGGAAGAGAAGCACAGGAGGGCCAAACAAGGATTCTGTGGAGTCAACAGACATCCTTCTTATCAACTGATGACATCATTAGTTGTTAGGATGCCAGTGTCTAGAAAGTCATAATGGTACAGAATGAAAACCCATGGCTTTGTGTAACTAAAAGACAGGCTTGATCCACCTGCTGGCTTGTATGCAATTTTTAGGCATTTTACCAAGGCACCCCTGAAGAAACCGCAAGGCACCCTGGTTGAAAGGGGCTGGTTTAGAGCATGTATCTAGGGGAAAAATGTAGCTTGTGGGCTTATAAATTAATAGTTTATAAACTTGAGCATAAACACTGAACACTTTTATCACTTTTCTACAGAATAATGTGAAATTAATAAAAAGTTGTCGGGTTAGGTTGCGCCCAGGCAGGTAAGCGAGACCTGGGAAGTGGAGCTGCAGGCTGGTGCTGGAAGGAAGGAACCGCCGCCCCTCAGGGACAGAATAAACAGCTTTGACATCGGTCGCATATAGTGGACTGCAAAGTTTCTCTATTTACTGGCTGGAGATGGGGATTGTTACCAGGCTTGGTCCATTGTCAAATACCTCAATGTTACCTACATGCTTTCTGGGGTCCTCTTTTAAATAAGGGACCGCCGGATATCTGGTAAGCGGATACATTACTCTTATGGTGGAGGACCTGCTTTATTTGGAATATCACTTCATTCATGATTTCATTGCACTGGTGAATTGGATCTATGCTGTTTTTTAAAGAACTTCTGATCACTTTTTTTCCTTTTTATCTGCATGGACTATCGTTTATGAAACTATTTTTTGTGCACCTTTAATGGTTTTCACATTGCTAGCGCATCTTGTTTTTTTTCCTATGTTTACACTGTTTAGTTACTCACAGTAAGATACAGCTTTATTTTGTCTTTATATTATGATCATTTATGAGCACTGATTCAATTTCAATTTTGTGTTTGTAATTTTGCTTTGAGTTTATTAGCGCAGTTGTTTTCCAACCAAATTAATAAAAAGGTTTTCATCTATGTAACCAACTACAGACAAACACATTTTCACTAAAAGGAGAGCAGCTAATAATTAGAGTTGAGAAACTTCATTCAAAAAATAATGTGAATGTTCACTTTAACCATTTGACCACTGGGCACTTAAACCCCCTTCCTAACCAGACCAATTTTCAGCTTTCGGTGCTCTCACAATTTGAATGACAATTACTCAGTCATACAACATTGTACCAATTTGAAATTTTTGTCCTTTTTTTCACACAAATAGAGCTTTCTTTTGATGGTATCTGATCACCTCTGGGTTTTTTATTTTTTGCGCTATAAAAGAAAAACGACTGAAAATTCTGTAAAAAAAAAAAAAAAAACTTGTTTCTGTCATATTAGCAGGTTATTTCTCACACACAGCATATGCATACCACAAATTACACCCCAAAACACATTCTGCTATGTCTCCCGAGTATGGCGATACCACATGTGTGAGACTTTTACACAGCGTGGCCACATACAGAGGCCCAACATGCAGGGAACGCCATCAGGTGTTCTGGAACACCCAGACCAATTCTGACATTTCTCTCCTACATGGAAAAATCATAATTTATTTGCTAGAAAATTACATAGAACCCCAAAACAGTATATATGCTTTTTTAGCAAAGACCCTAGAGAATACAATGGCGGCCGTTACAACTTTTTATCTCGCACGGTATTTTCGCAGAAATTTATTGAACGCGTGTTTTTTAAAAAAAACCTGTTTTGTGCTTAAAACAAAACAAAACAGGAAAGTTAGCCCATTTTTTTTTCATAATGTGAAAGATAAAGTTACGCCGAGTAAATAGATACCCAACATGTCACACTTCAAAATTGCACACACTCGTGGAATGGCGCCAAACTTCGCTACTTAAAAATCCCCATAGGCGGTATTGCAGAGTATGGGGTATTGCAAAGTATCATGCAGGGTATTGGGGGTATTGCCGAGTATTGGGGTATTGCCGAGTACTGGGGTATTGCCGAGTACTGGGGTATTGCCGAGTATTGGGGTATTGCCGAGTACTGGGGTATTGCCCAGTATTGGGGTATTGCCCAGTATTGGGGTATTGCCGAGTACTGGGGTATTGTCGAGTATTGGGGTATTGCCGAGTATTGGGGTATTGCGGTATTGCAGAGTATTGGGGTATTGTTGAGTACTGGGGTATTGCTGAGTACTGGGGTATTGCTGAGTACTGGGGTATTGCTGGGTACTGGGGGATTGTTGGGTACTGGGGGATTGTTGAGTACTGGGGGATTGCTGGGTACTGGGGTACTGCAAAGCTGGGATGGATTGAGGGATGGCTGGATCTGTGACTGCATTTGTCACAGATCCAGCCACAGCTCAGCTGCTGACACCCCGCTCCCCCCCCTCTCCTCGCACACTGTACCGAACAGTACAGAGAGGAGACGCAGGGAGGGAGGAACCGGCGTCATTAAATGATGCCGGTTTGTTTACAAGTGATCGCGCCGTCATTCGACGGCGCGATCACGTGGTAAACGGCCGCTATCAGCGGCAATTTACCGTGATCCGTGATGCGCCGGGTCGTCCCAAGATAACTCCACCGCGCCGTAGCAGTAAAATGCCTATGGCGCGGTGGGAAAGTGGTTAATTATCCAATCATGTGAAAAGCAAATTCCTGTTTACTTTGATTACCCAAACACATGCAGATGTTTTCACATGATTAGATAATTGAATCGAAGATTCTGAGCTCTAATAGAAAATCAGCCCATGTGCTTGCGGCAATATGTCATACTTACTATGTACAAAAAGTAAGCCCTGGTTCACATTGGTGCAATTTTACATGTGATTTGACATATCAAATCGGCGGCTATTGCCGGCAATGGCACGGTCTTAACCGTTGCTACGCCGCATTTCAAAAACTAGTTTCTGTACTACTTTTTTTATTTTCCGGGTGCGATTTCCATTGACATCTGTGCAGAAATCGCTGCCGAAATTGGGACGGACATGCTGGAGTGAAATCGTGCGAGTTCCCGCAGCTCAGCATGAATCTGGGCTGAATGATAATGCATAATGGGAGCTGAGGCTTCTTGCCCCATTCATCTAAATTAAGCAGAAAAGGCTTGACTAAATATAGCTCCTGATTTGTGTTTAACGTTTCCACATATGACTGTTAGGCCGCGTACACACGATCGAACATGTCCGCTGAAACTGGTCCGCAGACCAGTTTCAGCGGACATGTTCGATCGTGTGTACGGCCTATCGGACTGTTTTCCAGCGGACAAAAAGTCGAATCAAGTCGACGCATGCTTGGAAGCATTGAACTTCGTTTTTTCATCACGTCGTTGTGTTCTACGTCACCGCGTTCTGGTCCGAGGGGATTTTGGTCTGATGGTGTGTACGCACATCAGACCAACAGACAATTCAGCCTGGTCCGATGAAAACGGTTCGTCGGACATGTTTCCTCGGACATGTCTGAACGTGTGTACAGGGCCTTAGGGTAACCCATAAGTAACTTTTCTAAAACATATTTGTGGTTCACCTATAAGGAGTAAGTAACTTGTCAGAAGCATAATTGTGGCTCTGCTATGTGATCAGTTTAGTATTTAGGGGAATTAAGAAAAAATGAAGTTCTGTAACTTAGAGATTTGTCTCCTATGAAGCTGTCAGTGTATTCGCACCAACACAATCAAGATGAGACAAGCTCACTCGGTATGATATAGAATTCCCCTAGAGAATCACTGTCTGCAGGTGCAGGTAACTGAGGATCTCCCAGAGGCTAGCACAACCTACATTCAGCTATGACAGCTGGAGATGGGAAGAAAAAAATACTGCAATTTCAGTTCAATCGAATAATCAACCTCTCAAAGTTACAACCTATACAAAAGGGATTTACATTCAGTTAGAATATATTTTTAAATGTGACGTACCTTAAAATTAAACCTCTCTTCACAGTCGTTTTCATTTTTTCTATAAGATGGTCCACATTAACCTGACAAACACAAGGACACTCATTGTTTTCCTCATTGGGTAGATGATCTCTCACTGTTAATTTAACATGTTCATTTAAGAAAGGCTCAAAGTGGTTCTAAAGCCTCTATGCGTTAATGGGGTTGTAAAGGTTTGTCTTTTATTTTCTAAATTGGTTTCTCTAAGCTAGTGCGTTGTTGGTTCACTAACCTTTTCTTTCGATTTCCCTTCTAAATGCTTTTTTTCTTTGTTTGAATTTCTCACTTCCTGTTTCTCCTTAGTAAGCTTTCCACCATCATCCGAGCGGTGGAAAGTCATTTAGAACAGCCTACTGAACACCTTACTGAGGAGGAACAGGAAGTGAGAAATTCAGACAATGAAAACAAAGAAAAAAAACATTTAGAAGGATAATTGAAGGAAAAGGTAAGTGAACCAACAATGCACTAGTTTAAAGCAACATATTTAGAAAATAAAAAAAACGAACCTTTACAACCCCTTTAAAGTAAGTAAAAAAAAAACTTCTCTACTGCAAGATCTCTCCAGACCCCGCCTTATTCTTACCTGAGCCCAATCGGATCCAGCACCGTGCATGAGAGCAATGGCTCTCAGTGCTGTCTCTCTCCTCATTGGACAGATTAAAAGCAGTGGTAGCTATTGGCTCCTGCTGCCGTCAATGAAATGCTGTGACGAGGGAGCCAATAGTTTAAAGGGTAACTCCACTTACGTGGGGAAAATAAAAAAACAAATAAATAATAATATAGTGTATATAATTTCGACACAAGTTATATTGTATTTGAATGGTATTAAAAATTTCCTTTCCTTTTCAATCTGCAGCTCTGTAATTTTCTGTAAAGTGCAATATGGCTACCTGGAGGTGTTCTGTACACAGAATGTGCATAGAACGCCCCCCAGAAACATAATTTCCTGCTTGTGTGATTGGCTCAATGATTTTTCCAGAAGTCTACACTAACATACAAATCACAATTTTTGCATCCCCCTGCAACAAAAATATTTTTGGCGAGGTACTCCAAATAGGAAATCATGTCTAAAGGGATGCAGACACTGCCATTTTTCTCATTAGGGCCTTGCAGGGCAGCGGCTGATTGATAAATTATGAAACCACTCCCAATAGATACATTTTTCACATGGACACAAACACACAGAGATTTCTTCAGAGCAACAAAAGGTAGGAATCTGCAACAGAGTTTGTTAAAATTCTTATAATATGCACAGATGACCCAGAGGACAGTGTTTTTTTCTCCACAAAAGTGGAGTTACTTTTTAAATCAGCACAAGGGACAGTATTTACATTTAATGAGAAGTGTTCCTTCTGCTGGTGCCAAGTATTCTAATTTAAATCTTTAGCACTTTTAGCCTCATACACACACTCGGTTTACTCGGCATGAAAGCTCTGCCAGCAGTTTTCTTGCTGGTTCTTGCCGAGTAAACCGAGCGTGTGTACGAAAGAAAATTCTTGTGCCCATAGTTTCGTTTTTAAGCGCGTGCTCCCTCACAATTAGAGTGGGGAAGAGCTATGTTAGATCTTTACTTCCATCTAGGGGTTCCGCCTTACTTCCTGCCATGTTAATGACTGTTCCAGCAGAAAGGAAAAGAGAAAAAATCTCCAGTAGCAAAACCGGGAATGTCTATGTGTTATTTTAAGATTACTTAAAGTTATTTTAAAGTCGTAGTGGTTTTGCACAGAGCAGCCCCCGATCCTCCTCTTCTCAGGTCCTTAGTCGAAGCTCCTGGCCCCTCCCTTCTGTTGAGTACCCTCACAGCTAGCAGCTTTCTATGGGTGCACCGGAGCCAAGCTGTAGCCATGTGTGTCCATTCAAACACGAAGGCCCCACCCCCTCTCTCTCCTGATCGGTTAACTCACTTTGATTGACTGCAGTGAAAGCCAAGCCAATGGCGCCACTGCCGTTTCTCAGCCAATCAGGAGCGAGAGTACTGGACAGCCGAGATACCAATGGACAGAGATGGTGCACAGGTAAGTAGGGGGGGCTGCTGCACACAAAAGCTTTTTATCTTAATGTATAGAATGCATTAAAATAAAAAATAAAAACTTCTGACTTTACAACCACTCTAATAAAGTGAATGTTTATTGGGGCCTAATATGGCTGTTGTGATTAGTTTTCTGTCCACATGTGAACACATGCAGTTCGTAGACAGCTGGAGACCCAGAGGCATATCAAGTCATTCAATATAGTTGATGTTCTCAAACTACACTTTTACACACCACCAAGAATTCAGAATTCCTAAATACAGGGCATTGGTCAAATTAACTTCCATAGCAAAATACTTTGTAATTTACATCTCTAGTAGAAATGTTTCTTGAAAAAAATAAACAATCTATGCTAGAATACACTGGCAACATGCTAGCTCTCTTTGGTATATGACAGAAAAATATTTCCTACCCATTTCTTACCAATTTCAGGTGTAACTGTATAAAATGAAAATTTATACTTTTTTGCCAAGCTTAGCAATGTCCTGGGGAAGCAGACATTGCATGTTTAAGTGTATATTTTAACACAAATACGAACTGCGTTGAAGGAGAGATCTTAGGGTACGTGTTTTTTTTATTTTAGATTTTGTTTCGGGCAGCTTTATAGCTAGAACAAACCTTTGTAGACATTAAGTTTTATATTCTCTTATCTTTTATTCTTAAATACAACTTCTAGATTTATGATGTAGGAAGAAATCTGTTCAGTTATTGACATTTTTACATGGATTAAAGTAATTTAAAGTTTTGGAAAAAGTGGAGAGGGATTAGAACCCCTGTCAGTTTTCATTGCAGTTTTTGCCCCTGTTGAGTAGAACTCCACCTCTCTATTTGTCCTGTTTACCATTATCATTGAAAGTGGAAGGTGAAAGTAAAAAAAAAAAATCCCAATGTTGGGTTGTCCCTAGAAAAGTAATAGAGTGGAAATCATCCTATGGGGACATTGTTTCTGGTGGACCCCAAGGAATTCCCATAATTTGCAGGGATTTCTTCTCACTTCCTTTTTGGCTATGGGAAGTGAAGGAAAATCTCTGAAATGAGACACAGCTGCCAATTATTTATTTTTTTTAACATAGGTTGTAACCCTCTCTTAGGGCTCTTTCACACGGGTGGACCGTTTAGGTCCACCTGCCAGTTTTTTAGGCGGACCTGAACGGGCGCTCCATGCTCCTCTATGGAGCCACGGATGTCAGCGGTGACATGCCCACTGACATCTGACCCGCTACGATCGGCCAAAGTGTGACAGAGGAAAACCCTATTTTCCATCCGTCTGGTCTGTCCTCATCATCCGATCACCCAAAGGAAAGAGAGGCGCTCTGACAGGTCAGTCCCTGCACAGTGTGCAGAGACTGACCTTTCATCTGCCGGCTCAACGGTGATCAAAATGGTCTGCTCCAAAATGAAATACATTAAAAAGTTTTTCCTATAGTTTTACTTTAAGTTGCCACTTTAGCCACTAACCCCAGAGTTTTGGTACTAAAACATGCTGCTGTGTATAATTGGAGAAAATCTATTTCTAAATAAATAAATTATGAACCCGGAAACTGGAAGCTGTATTTCAGTTTAACTGTAGCGCACTGAAAAACAACAACCTGTCACTTTATATTCACCTGCAAATCATGTATAGAAAAGGGATCTTCATAAACATAGGCTGCATCTGCTCCAGCAGCTAGCCCTGCCATAGTAGCCAAGTATCCACAGTAACCTCCCATGGTTTCAATGATGAACACTCTCCTCTTTGTTCCAGCAGCAGATTGCTTGATTCGGTCACAGGTCTAAGCAGAGAGAACACAGACAGTTAGGCAACTAAGAATACTGGGGCAGATTCACAAAGACGTAATATTCCGCTGCGTAATCGAAATACGGTACGCTGCCGTATTTCACCAGACTCTACACCGAATTCAGGTAGTTTTTTTGCGCGTACGCTATTGTGTCGTATTTTTTTTCCGCCGCGCAATCGAAATACGTGATTAGGGGGCGTGAAGCATTTAAATTAAGCGCGTCCCCGCGACGATCGAACTGCGCATGCTCTGTTCAGGAATTTCCCGCCGTGCATTGCGCGAAATCACGTCGTGACGTCATTCGTTGTTTGAGTAGCGGCGTTTACGAACATTCCTATTCCCGGACGACTTACGTTAAAAATAATAAAAGACATCGGAAAACGTTGAAATTCGACGCGGGAACGACGGCCATACTTAACATGGGCTGTCTAATATTAGACCAGCAAAAAGCAGGTATAGTGAAACGGAAAAAAAAGATGACTAAAGGTGCCGTAAGAGATTGCGTTGAAAGTGCGAAATTTTGTGGATTGCAGGCAAAAGCTCATTAGCATACCCTGACGGCGAAAAACAACAGGAAGTCCGCCCAGTGGCCGCAATTTTCTGGCAGCGTAGATCTGAAGGCGTACTAACACGTAATACAGTCGAAATGAAGCCCGCAGGTGTCTTTTCATGGTTTGAGGATTTCGACTAGCGTAAAAACGCCCGTAAGTCGAAATTACTCCAGTCTAACAACATTTACACAGGCGTAATCGCTTTGTGAATCTAGGCCACTGTTTCTAAACTGAATATTTCCTCTAAAATGGTATTGTTGCTTTATATTTATAGTGGTATTTGTAATTTTAAATCAAAATTACACTTAGATTTTAATGACGTCCTTTTTCCCCACAAATAGAGCTTTCTTTTGGTGGTATTTGATCACCTCTGCCTTTTTTTTTTTGCGCGATAAACAAAAATAGAGCGACAATTTTGAAAAAAATGCAATATTTTTTACTTTTTGCTATAATAATTATCCCCCAAAAATCTATAAAATGTTTTTCAGTTTAGGCTGATACGTATTCTTCTACATATTTTTGTTAAAAAATAAATAAAAAATAAGCGTTTATTGATTGGTTTGCGCAAAAGTTATAGCGTCTACAAAATAGAAGACAGTTTTATGGCATTTTTATTAATATTTTTTTTTACTAGTAATGGCAGCGATCAGCGATTTTTTATCGTGACTGCAACATTATGGCGGACACATCGGACACTTTTGACACATTTTTGGGACCATTTTTTGCACTGGTTACTGTGAAAATGACACTGGCAGTGAAGGGATTAACCACTAGGTGGCGCTGTAGCAGTTAAGTGTGCCCTATGGAGTGCTTCTTACTGTAGTGGGGATGGGCTGTGTGTGACAAGACAGTGATCACCGATTCCGATTACAGGAAGCTACGATCACTGTCATTGTCACTAGGCAGAGCGGGGAGATGCTCATTTACATCAGCATCTCCTCGTTCTTCCTCACTGTGAGACGATCGCCGGCAATTGAGTCCGCAGGACCACTGGTCGGGCTCAGGAGTGCCATGCTATCGACGTATAAGTGCGTGCGGCGGTCGGCAAGCAGTTAAAAGCTACCACTGACCCTAGCTGAGGGCAGGATAAGTATTCTGTACAGAGGGAACATTGCTCTCTGTGTGGAAGAAGTGGTGTCTCTAAGGCTGGATTCACACCTATGCATTTTTAGTACTTTTTGCAGATTTGCACTACAGAACATTTAACATGGTTTCCTATGGAACACGTTCTGTAGTACAAATCTGCAAAATGCAAAATGCACTAAAAATGCATAGGTGTGATCCAGCCTAAAGAGATCAGAACTTATAGCTCTGTAATCAGCAAAGATCATGCTCCCTGCTGATCAAAGAGTTCTAGCTCGGACTCAAATGGAGGTCTTTCAGACCTCTGCAGGAAAGCCACTGCTTCCCCAGAAAAGCGCAAGGGTCTTGCTCTGCAGCATTCTGGCAGTGATTCATTTCTAAAGCAAACATTAAGATTTTGTACAAGTTTTTTTTTTTGCCCCTGGAATGTATTTAGTAAATTTAATAGGAAAGTTTAGTTAGGCTGTAATGTACTGTATATAAAGATGCATGCATCCTTATTTTGTTACAGAAAATGAAGGACAGAAGTCCAAAACTTTGTACAGCTGGCACTATGGCATGTTTACTAAAAAAGGAAAAGGGGATAATCCCACACATGCAGAAAAGCCCCAGGAATGTGTCTTTTGCTGCTGGATTGCATCTGTTTACTGCAGTACTAGAGATACTTGACGAGTAAACAAATCAGTAGAATATACATTTTTTTTAATAGGGGACAGACGTTCCATATTTGTCTTAGTATGGGTTCCTTTTTTTTTTGATTATTCGCAACCATTTGTATTTATGGGATTATCTAGACTAGATTACCAAAAGTATTGTAACACCTGCCTTTACACACACATGAACTTTAATGGCATTCCAGTCTTAGTCCATAGGGTTCAATATTGAGTTGGCCCACCCTTTGCAGATATAACCACTTAAACTCTTCTGGGAAGGCTGTCCACAAGGTTCAGGAGTGTGTCTATGGGAATGTTTGAGCATTCTTCCAGAAGTGCATTTGTGAGGTCAGGCATGGATGTTGGAGGCGAAGGCCTGGCTTGCAGTCTCTGCTCTAATTCATTCTATCAGGTTAAGATCAGGACTCTGTGCAGGCCAGTAAAGTTCCTGCAAGAGACTGCAAGCCAGGCCTTCTCATTCAACATTAGTGCCTGACCTCACAAATGCGCTTCTGGAAGAATGGTCAAACATTCCCATAGACACACTCCTGAACCTTGTGGACAGCCTTCTCAGAGGAGATTAAGTGGTTATATCTGCAAAGGGTGGGCTAACTCAGTATTGAACCCTACAGACTAAGACTGGGATACCATTAAAGTTCATGTGCGTGTAAAGGCAGGCGTACCAATACTTTTGGTAATATAATGTATATTTAGCTTTGTGTGCTCTGCTGCTAAGCAGGGAAGGGAATCAGAAAGGAATGAAAAGTCATCATAAGTACTTTCCGCTCACTATTTATTCACTATTCAGTGATGACCAATGGCGATAATTTTTACATATCAGATATTACTATGCACTTTAGAGCAGAGGTTGCAAAAATATTCAGATTTTATGTTAAAGCGGAGTTCCACCCAAAAATGGAACTTCCGCTTAATCCACTCCCCTCCCCCTTACATGCCACATTTGGCATGTAATTTTTTTTTGGGGGGGGGGGGAGTGGGGGCTTCAGTAGGAGTGGGACTTCCTGTCCCACTTCCTGCTTCCGCCGAGGGGCTGGTAAGGCAATTAGGTTTAATCGCCTTACTGCAGCCCCTCCCGTAGGCAATCGTCTAGGACACTGACAGGTCCTAGACAATCGCCTGTTCAATCAGCGGCGGGCCGGGCCGCGCCGCGTGCATGCGCAGTGGGTGCCCGGCCGTGAAGCCGAAGTCTGTCACGGCTGGGTGCCCACAGTCGCAATGAGGATGCCGGCCAGGGAGGGGGGAGAGGAGCGGAGCCCCGGTCGGCGCGTCGCTGGAACGTGGAGAAGGTAAGTGCCACAGGTGGTAAGAGCACACTGCTCCCAGGGTCCCAGAGCCCCAGGCTGACCCCCCCCTTACAGCCGCCACCCAGCATGGGGAAGGAGGGAGAGGAAGGGAGAGAGGAAAGCAGGGCGGACCCTCATTCGACCTCCCCTGGAAAGCACCAGCCATACCACCTTGCCAGGGCAAGGGGCCACTACTTACTCGTCCTGCGACCACCGGCTTGAGGCATTCCGGACAGAACCAACGTCTGCTAAATGGCATGGCTGTCGGCCAAACACACTGTGACAATCCCATAGAGACCGGTCATATGTGTGCCCTGGAACATGTAGTTCCCCGGTCACCCCTGGAGCAACGGGGCATGTCGTGGACGACTCAGAGCTGAGCTGAGGGCCGGCACATGCTCGATGGCCAAGCATTGGGGCAGTACAAGGATCAAGATCCAGCCTGTCACCCGGTCGGCAGTTGATAGTAGACAAAACAAAATAAAAGCGAAAAAAATAAATCGCAAAAAAATTGCAGAGTACATGGACTCCAGCAAGGCCATGTCTACTCCTGATGCTAGGCAGAAAAAAACTGGTGCTGCTGAGGCAGAGTGAGGGATATACCTGGGGGCCCCGCCCCCTGGGAGGAGCTATACTGAGAAGTGTTTTTAACACTTGCAGTGCTTTTTTTCTGCCTAGTCTCTCCTGGAAGGAAGGATATAATACCCTAAGGTCATTTGCTGCTGTGTCCATCCATAAACGGAAGAGAAATAATGGTTGTCACACAAAATATTTACTCTTTGGGCCCAATTTGGACATTTTCACTTAGGGGTGTACTCACCTTTTTTGCCAGCGGTTTAGACATTAGTGTGTTGCGTTATTTTGAGGGGATAGCAAATTTACACTGTACACTCACTACTTTACATTGTAGCAAAGTGTCATTTCTTCGGTGTTGTCACATGAAAAGATACAGTATAATAAAATATTTACAAATATGTGAGGGGTGTACTCACTTTTGTGAAATACTGTACATTTGGGCACGTCAATCGTTTATTCTGCCAAAATGCTGTTGCTCCTGGATGTGTTTTTTTTTTTGCCTCTACACGTCACTGCCTCTGAATGCATATGTGTGCATGGACACATAGGCTAACATGCAGGGGCGTTTAGAGGCAGGGAAGAAAAATGTCAAATGCCCCCAAAAGCAGCAGAAAAAAAAAATGCCCAGTGTGCATGAGGCCAAAGTGTGTAGGTGTGTAGGTGCTTGTCAGACAGCAATCCTCATCTGCTTTCCTGTCAGGCTGTTCTGTACGGGGGTTGTTAAAAAATTATCAGACAATCAAAAGTAAAGCATCCCAACCCAACAAAATGGGAAGAGGGTGATAAAAGCAGGCTGTGAGTAAAATAACACATTTGCTATTTCACAAATAAAAAAGCACTTTCCAATCACATAAGGATTTTGGACAAACGCATCTAGGTGGAACATAAGTAGCAGCGTCATTTACAAATCCGTGATTGAAGTAGAGAAGTTACTGCCCCTTTTTTCTTCATTAACAAAACTGCCATGAATGTTACAAACAGCAGGGAGAAGACTAATATACTTGCAGTGGTTATAGTGTTGAGAGCTGTATCAGCACCAATACTAAAGTCAGATCCGGGGACATTGTTTGAGACGGTGGCTGGAACAACAACAATAGGTATACATAGCTCCTCATACTTAGAACGTCCTTCCATCAGTTCCAGACTGCCTGTAAATGCCTGCAAGATAAACAACATTTACTACTAGGATACAAGACAACAGGTAGTAATGTTGTAGAAAACAAAGTTAGAGAATAGAAATGGCAACACAGATGTAACTATTATCAAAGGAGCCCATGTGATTATTCTGTTTCCGGCAACACAGAGTACTCTATAAGCCAGAAAAATAATTGCTCAAAGTCGAATACTCTTTGGCTGTATAATAGTCTATATACAATAAAGACAAAATTATTTAGATGTAAAACAAACATAAAAAATAGCCTTTATAGGTGATGCTGTATTCCTCTGTGGCTATTGTTTGAACTATGCCTTGCAGTGCCTTGAAGTGTATGTTCGACAATTGTATGTAGTCAATGTTTTTATTGTTATCTGTTGCAATCCTTTAAATAAAAGATGAAAAAATAAATAAAAAACAATCTTTAAAGGGGTTCCTTCTGTAGTGCTGCAGCCCCCCCCCCCCCGGTTATACTTACCTGAATACTGTCATCCTCCGGCCGGGAAGGAGCACACCAGCTCTAGCTGATGCAGGGCCATCTTTAAGGCAGGGCAAAAGGGGAAGCTGTCCTGGGCCCCGTCATTGTTGTGGAGCCCAAAGCAGCTGCCTCATATCCTAGTTTAAATTCCCTTGTCCCTTGATGTTTTAATGCTGTGCTGTGTCCTGATATCTCAGTGTGAAGTGTTGCTACTAATGCTGCCCAGCTCTGCCCTATTGTTGTGTACAGATGACTCACCTAACGGGAGCATTATTTTGTAAATAGCGGCTGCAAGCAGCATTCATATGTAAATAATGGCGGCATTCATATGTATATCATGCCCCTCTGCAGTGAGGAGATGATGTGCTGTAACCTCTAGCAACCAATCAGTGATTAGTTGTACTGTACCTTAACCTCTAGCAACTAATCAGTGAGCCATAATGTGTGCTGTAACTTCTAGCAACCAGTCAGTAAATGGTAATGATATGCTGTAACCTCTGGCAACCAATCACTGCCTGATCTGATACAGTAAACTGATTTTAAGTCTAGCTGATATTTATTGTATGTCTCAGATTAGGTGGAGAGCAAAATTGCATGGGGGGGGGGGGGGGGGGAGACATTTTTTGCCCAGGGTCCAATCAAAATTAAAGACGGCCCTGAGCTAGTGTCTCGTGTCCTGATTGGATAGATTGATAGCAGTGCAGCCATTGGCTCCCGCTGTTGTCAATCAAATCCAATGAGCCTTCTCCAATGTGGACACTTGATGCAGGGAGGAGCCACCAGCGTTGCTGAGGCATTCCAGAAAAGGAGGACCGGGACTACTCTGTGCAAAACGAACTGCACAGTGGAGGTAAGTATGTTATTTAAAAAACAAACAAACAAGGTTTTACAATCCCTTTAAATAGATTACATATGCCAGACTAGTTATTTTCTAACAGCAAGCCCAACACAGACACCATTTCCTTCCTGGAGTTTTTGTCACAAAAATCTGGTCATCTATTATTTGCATACGAAATCAAACTCACATTCTCAATGCAAACATTAATGAAAAAACGTACCTCAAAACCGCCAATAATGATCAGGCCATGTATGTTAAAGTTGCTTATATTTGCACTGATTTCCTCAAAGTATTTCTTTGGCAGCACCCTGTGCAGGGAAATAGACTGGGATGTATAATACTAGCAAAGAATATTGCACTAACACTGGGCACACATGTCACAATCAGGCCTGCCTAAGCAATCTGGTCTTTATCCAGTCTAGTAGGTGCTTAAACTATACTGTATAATTGTTCCTAAATTAGTTTGTACAATCAGATGGTAACATGTTTTGCCAGCTTTACTCTACGACTATGCAGCATGTGACATAAATTCTATTTCTGTGTTATGACATTAATACAAATATTTTTTCAAAAAATAAATAAAAAGCACAAACATTTTAAAGTGATTCTGTAGGGATAGAAAAATTGAGATTTAATTTCTCCCTTATCTCTGGAATATATTGCCAGAAAAAGTTACCTTTTAGTTCCAAGTCTAGATCCTCCTTGTCCAGTCCATCCTCCAACACCACCCCATCCAATTTCTTCTATCTATTAATGACAAATAAGAAAATACTAAAAAAATAGAGATTCATGTGTGCATACATAATTTTGCTCATTCACTTAAATTTAGTTCCTAAAACTAAAACTACACCAAATAAAGTGGGAACTTTAAAATAAAATAAATAAATGAATAAAATCAGGTGGCCTGATGAGTATTCTCATAAATATGCATTCTCTATGATGTATTGCTGCCATCTAGTGCCTATTCTATAGTAGTGCAAGAAAGTTGCACACATAATACATATTACATTTTATATCACTGAAAAAAAAAGTACAGATTTTTCATTTATACATTACAAAAGGTTAAATTGCTGTTGTATCCTAAAGTAATAAAACATAATACCTGAGCTAAATCCTTACCAGTGTTAACCATACTTCATGAGTTACGTATATGAAGAGACCAATGTGGAAAAGGATTAGAGAACATGTTCAAAACATACGAAATGGTTATAAGAAACATAGGGCCAGATTCAGGTACATCTGCACATTATTGGACCGGCGTAGCGCACCGCTTTTACGTTAGACTGGCGCAATTTGCGCCTGCGCAACGTTATTTCAGAGGCGCAAGGCGGAGTAATACAAATTGGGAAGGACGTGGGCATGTTACATTGAAATGAGCCGTGACCCCATGCAAATGAAGGGCCGGCCGGCTCGCACATGCGCGCTTGAAGCAGACCATGGTCAGCACCTCTGTGCGCATGCTCACAACTCGGGAACGGCGCAATCAGTGAAACTGGAAGTGGACCCGGGCAAATTAGTGAACTACGCAAACAGCATAAATAGACAGAGACAAACGCACTTCCTTTGCAAAAGTACATCCCTTTGTATCCCTCCCTATACAGCAAGGTGCTTTTGTTCTGTTGTTTATTAGCGTTTGTTTGTTTGTTTGTGACGTGTCTTTGAGATATTTGGGGACTGTTTTGCAGAGTGATTTTTGTCTTTTATGTGTTTTCTTTGTTGTTATTTTGTTTAAATTATATTTTTGCTGGGCATTTTTTATTTTTGCTGGTCAATTTTTTTATTTTTTGGTTCTGTTTGTGTATGATTTGGGAATGTAGGGGTGACATACCTGCCGGAAAAGGGGTGTCACCCTCATTTGTGGTGAAGAAGTGATCCCCAGGTCCGTGTGAATGGTGTACAGTGACATAATTGGAGCCGTGCCGTGGCATGGCGTTGCAGCTCACAAGTCCTGCATGGTGGGCTTGTGCCAATCCAATGTGATGAGGATGTGATGTGTCTGTGCTAGGTACCACAGTGGTGTGCATGCATGCATTCTCATTGTGCCATGATTAATGTGTGTGTTTAACGTGCAAAGATGCCTAATGTGAGCTGTCTCCTGGCTGCTCTTCCCTCAGAAGACGGGGTAGCCTTGGTTAGGGGGGTTCCGTATAGGAGTCATGAGATGTGGTCCCAGTGCATATGCAGAGTCACCCTGAAGGGATAAGACAGGAGGATGTTAGTAGTGCATGTGCCCCTTGTGATTTCAGCATCATGGGGGGGGACAGTCATGCCTGCCACTCACCAACCAGCCAGCTGGCCCCATACATGTTTTGTTCGAAATCTGTGGGGATGGGGCTATGATTGTATATGTAGCTGTCATGTGTATCATGGGTGGTGTCATGTGTTGGGCTGGTGTTGGGCTCCTGCAGGGTTGCGGTTAATTCCAGGATGGCATGAGGGGTGAATCTGAAGATGCGAGACACCTCAGAATCACTCATGCCAAAGATGTCTATGCGTGTGTGATATATCAAGTGAAGAGTGAGGGGCTTGTATCAGATTAGATTATTATATCCATCAAGGTTTAAAAGGGCTATTAAAAGATAGTGAGACTGTGTTTGTAATTTGTATGTATGTTATGTATTGATGTATATTTTTTGTAAAAATGTTTCTTAAAGCAAAGAATTTTTTTTGTAAGAAAAGAAAAATCCTCTCCCGTGCCCTCCTCCGTGCCCTCCTCCGTGCCCTCCTCCGTGCCCTCCTCCTTCTTTGCTCATCTAAAGTCAGTAGTATAGCTATGAGCATGGATGTCCCTGGCATGTTGGCATACAGATTGTTGGGCAACACGTCTGACTGCTCAGCTCCTCACTAACGGTGTTGCTTTCTCTGACATGTAGACGAATTGTCTAATTTTATACCACCTTTTATATGGTCTAATTTTAGACAGGCCGTGCAGCTGTTGCGCACAGCGCGTAGCCTGCGCTGCACCAACGTTCTTTTGTGGATCCCCGTAACTCCCTCATTAGCATATTTGAATAGCAAATCAATGGTGTGTCTAGCGCAGTTTTGCGCGGACGGATGCGCCTGTCTAACGAAATTACGCTAGACAAAAAAAGTAGATTTCTTGCGTATCTCGTTTTGAGGATGCGGAGTATCAAAACGCATGCGCAAATTTAGACTTATGCCGCGCATCTCCTGTTACGCCGGCGTAATCGCTCTGTGAATCTGGCCCATAGTATCTCAAGACATTTTGCACAATATCACGATAGGAGGCCAACAATGCTACAGTTCTAAGCCATAGAAAAATGTAAACCGCAATGGAGAGGGAGCAATAACATCATAGACTTAAGTAGGAGCGAATCAAAATACATTTTTGTGTTAGATACTATTCAGCTGAAAGGACACAATATAGAATTTGATTTAAATTGTTCCATCGCCAATCATTGATTTTCATCCAGTACCTTTGTTTTACCTCTAGATGGAGTTTTATTGTTTTCCATGCTCCTTTTTTTCTATTTTATTTATAAAAAATGATGATAAGCACTTCAGAAAATAATATGTGATGGGTGACCACAATAAACATCAATAAAATAAATTAAAATAAGTGCATATCAAATAATGACATAAATAGCTGACAAAATGCAGCTGAGTGCAAACCGACTCAAAATGACACAATGTCTATGACAAAGTGAATAAAGTGCAACAATGTGAAATATGCAAAAGAGAGAGTCTATGTACAATATATAGATGGTAACGTTGAGTGAGTGAGTCTTCTTCTAAGTGACTGCTAATGATGATGATATCCACAGGATGGTCTCATAATGCCCTCACCTTAAAGGTGCTATATATAGACATATAGGGCAAATGGTGCTTCTCCAAGATGTCAGTATCACTCCTTAGCGATGGTATATCCTGCTGTAGCGGAGTGTCGTACAGACTGCACATACAGGACCCAGTTTGCTCATTGGACCAAAGGGGCAAGTGATATGAAAGAAAAGCAGATGCCACAATAGTGAAGACCGTAAAAAAAAGGGGGGGGGGGGTACTTTAATAACAGCAAATGGACTCTTACATAAAATGAGTGAAAAAGTGCAAAGTGACAGGATGCGGCAGATGAAACACCGTCTTACGTCTGTTGGCCTCCGGCTGCTACGTGTATCACATGGTCTCAACTTCTGAAGAAGTCACGAGGCACATGGCGCAACGATGTAGGAGGTTGAGACCACGTGATACACGTAGCAGCCGGAGGCCAACTGAGACGTAAGACGGCGTTTCATCCGCCGCGTCCTTTCACTTTGCACTTTTTCACTCATTTTGTGTAAGAGTCCATTTGCTGTTATTAAAGTACCCCCCCCCCCCATTTATTACGGTCTTCACTATTGTGGCATCTGCTTTTCTTTCATATCACTTGAGCCTTTGGTCCAATGAGCAAACTGGGTCCTGTATGTGCAGTCTGTACGACACTCAGCTACACCAGGATATACCATCGCTAAGGAGTGATACTGACATCTTGGAGAAGCACCATTTGCCCTATATGTCTATATATAGCACCTTTAAGGTAAGGGCATTATGAGACCGTTCTGTGGATATCATCATCATTAGCAGTCACTTAAAAGAAGACTCACTCTTTCAACGTTACCATCTATATATTTCACATAGACTCTTTTGCATATTTCACATTGTTGCACTTTATTCACTTTGTCATAGACATTGGGCCAGATTCAGGTAGATGGGCGCTTCTTTACTTTGAAATAACGTTTCTCATTTACGTTACTCCGCCGACACTTTCGGCGCAAGTACTGTAATTCACATAGCACTTGCTCCTAAACTTGCGCCGGAGTAACGA
The DNA here is from genome assembly GCA_029574335.1 of Rana kukunoris. Classification (NCBI taxonomy): domain Eukaryota; kingdom Metazoa; phylum Chordata; class Amphibia; order Anura; family Ranidae; genus Rana; species Rana kukunoris. The sequence goes on along the minus strand of CM056050.1, from coordinate 125,365,972 downwards.
AAATGCGCTGGCGTTACCCCGACGCAAGTGGAAGTGGGTGTGATCATATGTAAATGATGGGCGGAGCCCAGCGGCTTACGTTCAGCGCATCATCCACGGAGCATGCGCAGTAAGTGAGGCTTCACTCGGCCCCCTGTGCGCATGCTCACAACTTCCGTCGGCACCACTTCACGGGAAACGCCAGCGCAATGTGTTCCGTTGCGCGTATAAAAGCGCCAGCGCCATTCCCGGCGCAAAAGTATTTCCGTTTCCCCCCACCCCAGGGAATTTACTTTTGCTCTGTTATGGCTGCTCCCGCTAACCCCAAAGAGAGGAGGAACCTCAATTTTAATACCCAGGAGGTCTCTGTGGTCATCTCTGCTATGTAGACTTACAATGATTTCCTGCATGGGAAGAAAAGTAGGAAGACCAGCAGGGAGAGGAAGCAGGCCATCCTGGACACCATTGCTGGCAGGGTGAATGTGTTGGGGTACTCCACCCGGACTGCTGGTGATATCCAGAAAAAGATAAATGACCTGCGGCGCAAGGTCCGTGGCAAGGTGGCCACCATTCGGAGCCATGAGCGGGGCACAGGTGGTGGACCCCCATGTCCGGTCAGTCTGACCACAGAGGAGGAGGTGGTCGCCCGCTGCCTGGAGAGGGAGCAACTGGAGGGGGTACCAGGCTATGATTCTGTGGAGGAAGGCTCCAGGACAGGTAAGTGTTTTTTATCCCCTATTTGGTGTGTTGCATGTGGGGGGGGGGGAGGGTACATGTGCCAAGTGTGTGGGACCACCAACATGTGTCTGCTTTGTGTCATCCACAGATGACGGAGCTGGGCCATCATCTGTTGCCGGCCATTCCACCCCAACCCCCCAACGGGATCATGAGGACGAGCCCCTGGGTGCTGAAGACACCGAGGTGGAGGAGAGTGCCCACACCACTTCTGTGGAAATGGTTGAGGAGGAGCCTGTTCCTCAGCAGGAGTTTTTTTTGGTGTTATCTGAGTCCTCCCCTTCTGCAGGTCCCTATGTCATCCCCTCACCCATCCTCGGTAGCCCCTCAAGGGCGACTCCATCCCCACGGGGACAACCTTCTCCTGGCCCCAGGAAGGCCACCTGTAAGACCAGGGGGGTGTCTGATCTGGTCCAGGACCAGGTGGCAATGGACCATGCCCGGCAAACACAACAGATGGGGGAGATTGCTGGGCACTTGGACAGGCTCGCTGACAGTCTGTGCTCCGTATCGCAGCTGCCCAGTGGTTTGCAGGACGTTGTCACCAGCCTGGGGGAGGTGCAGGCTGATGTACGGCACCTCACAGCAGCCGTCCACGCCAACACAGCTGCCATCCGGGAAGAAGGGAGGCAGCGGCAGCGTGCCCAGCGGCATAATATCACCCGCCAGATGAGAATGCAGGCCCAGACCAATCATTTTCTGAGCCAGATTGCCGTGGCCTTGGAGGGCATGCAGTCAACAGCAGCCAGGAGTGGCCCACCCGGGGATCAGCCTCTTCCAGATGCCCCCCCACCCCCACCCACTCCCTCCAGGCAGCTGAGGAGCCCGAGAGTGCCCACAAGGAGGAGCCCCCGTCATCCCAGATGAGACTTTTTTTTCTCAGGTTTTTTTTATTTATTTTTTCTGTTATTACTCAGGTTATGAGTTTATTTTTTATTTTTAACTGCACACGGTCAGGAGTGCAGGGGACAGTGTGAATGGTGTGTGAATGTGAGGGGGTGGCACTCCTGCCAGTAAGGGGTGTCACCCTCGGCCGTGGTGGTGAAGTTAACCCCACGGCTGTGTGAATGACGTGTGAAAGGTGTATGAATGGACAGCGACATCATTGGGGCCTTGACGCTGGCGTTGCTGCTCCCAAGTCCTACATGTTGGACTTGGGCTAATCCAATGCGATGTGGATGTGGTGTGTGTGATCTAGGGACATCAGTGGTGTGCATGCATGCATTGTCTGTGTGGTTAATGTTTTGGTTTAGTGTCCAAAGATGCCTACGGCGAGGACCCTCCTGACTGCTCTTCCATCAGCAGACTGGTTCTCCTCTGGCAGGTGGGGACTGTGTGGGTCGGGGGTCAGGTCATCACGTATGTCAATCTGCAGGCATTTTCTCATAGCAAAGTTGTGCAGAATGCAACATGCACCGATGATCTGACACACGAAGGTAGGGGAATACAATAGGGTCCCCCCGGACTTATCCAGGCAGCGGAAACGGGACTTCAGGAGGCCAAATGTTTGCTCCACCACTGCACGGGTTTTGATGTGTGCTTCATTGTATTTTCTCTCTCCTCTGGTTTGGGGGTTCCGGAAAGGAGTCATTAGATGGGGTCCCAGTGCATATGCAGAGTCACCTGTAAGGGAAAAGACAGGAGGATGTTAGTCATGCATGTGCCCCTTGTGAGGTGTGCATCATGGGAGGGGATAGTCATGCCTGCCACCCATGTCACTCACCAACCAGCCAGCTGTCCCCATACATGTTCTGCTCGAATTCTGCTGGGATGGGACTCTGACGGTATATGAAGCTGTCATGGCTGGATCCGGGGTGTTTGGCACGGACGTGCCATATGAGGCGCTGGGCATCGGCTATCACCTGTACGTTGATGCCAATGCTTCCGATTGCGGTATATGTGCTCTGTGGCACTGGGGGGCTGGAGTGCCACATGTGTGCAATCAATGGCCCCCACAGTGTGTGGGAATCTGGCAATGCTGTAGAAATCTGTCATTGCCTTCAGCCGCAGCTCCTCAGTGGTGGGTCTGATGAAGTGGTTGGACATGCGTCTGAGGATTGCAGGGACAACCTGGTGCACACATCTGCTCATGGAGGATTGTGACATCCCAGCCACCACTCCACTTGTACGCTGGAATGATCCACTGGCAAGGAAATTAAGTGTTGCCAGTACCTTCACCAGTGGCTGCACTGCTTGTGAGCGGTGTGTCTTGCTGGTAATGTCAGCCTGCAGGGTTGTGGTTAGTTCAAGTATTGCATCTGGGCTGAATCTGAAGAGGCGATACACCTCCTCATCCCCCATGCCAAAGAGGCTCATGCGCATGCGGTATATCCTCTCACGTGCCCGCCTCCTCCGTACCGGGGGACCCAGTACTAGTGCTAGGACCGCGACTGCCCCTGGCATGTTGGCACACAGAGGTGTTGTCCTTGCACGTGTGGTTGTTCAGCTTGCTAGTTTCGTCTGTAACGCTGCTGCTGTAGCTGCTCTCCTGCTGACCTGAGGCCGTCTGGAGTAAAGATAAAGCAGCTATTTGTAGAAATAACTTTGCACCGGACGGACGAGATACGCGCGGCGCATGTAGCCAGCGTATGGTGCTAATCCGTTCGCGAATCGGGAAATATCCCTCATTTGCATATTTGCAGGGGAAATCAATAGGCGCGACTGATGCGCCAAGCGAAATTATGCGCTGACGAGACTCTGGCGTCGGAAAGTTAAGCCGATCGGAAAAAGCCCGTTTTCTATCGCATCTAGTTTGGTGGGTACGGCCACATAGATACGACGGCGCATATTCACAGTTACGCGGCGCATATTGAAATACTCCAGCGCAACTCTACCTGAATCTGGCCCATTGTGTCATTTTGAGTCGGTTTGCACTCAGCTGCATTTTGTCAGCTATTTATGTCATTATTTGATATGCACTTATTTTAATTTATTTTATTGATGTTTATTGTGGTTACCCATCACATATTATTTTCTGAAGCGCTTATCATTTTTTATATTTATTTCCAGCTGTGTATTGTGAACACTTTTAGATATAGCTGCCTCAGTACACTTTATGTTTATCTAATTTAGCCATTACCCTGTTTACTCCCAGTAGCGCATTAGATTTATCACTTTTTATTGCTATTTTATTTACCAATGTCAATCACTGAGGTAGGTACATTATACATTTTTTTGTAATGATCTGATTAGGTTATTAATATTACAACTTAGAATGATTTTAACTAGTATAGTGACTACAGTTTACATTTGGTTACCTGGTATTTTTAATAGTGGTTTTAATGGAGTGTGGATATTTAGCATATTTAATGTTAGCAAGGGGTCTGTGCAATGATTACTGCTTAGTTTTATGTGCAGTAAGTGGCGCTTGTGAAGGCTGTCAGGCTGTAATGACAGTTCAAGGTTTGCGAACGTCACCATGGTTACCTGTAAACATCCACAGCTATACGTTCCAGCACTTGTCACTTAGGGCCCTACCCGGAGGAAGTCACATGACTAGTGACGCAACGCGTCGGAAGGAGCATGTGGCATAACTTCTGGTGTCCCTAAAACCCGGAAACTGGTGAGTGATTCTTTCGGGGGATCTGTTTGCTGTACTTGGTACACAGCGTACTTTATACTATGTGTTATAAGGGAAAAACTTGCGCGCTACTGTGTTCTAATTTTCAAGTAAATATAAAATGAATTTATGAAAATAAACTCAGAAAAAAAAAAAACTATAGTACATGTATAGTGACTGGGAATTAGCTGAAACCACTTAGTAGTGTACTCAAAAGACACTGCATAATAAATGTAAAAGAAAAAGATGGGAATGGTGCGCTTATTCAATAAGGTACCATAAAGTAATATACTCAAAGAAAAAATATGATGAGTATCCAAACATACAAATAAATAAATAAATAAATAAATGTGAATAAAGTCCAACTAAAGCTCAATGGTAAGAGTCAGTTCATATAAAGGCACAAATCTCATAGAGATAACTTGATAGAAGATAAAACATCAATCCAAACATCGACTGTTAAATTTATGAATCGGCCGCTCACCTCCAACAATGACCCAAGGGTCAAACAAGCTCATCGGATAGTCAGATAAGGAATCCTGCTGATGGATCTGTAAAGGCATCCAGGTTCCAGACGAAGAACTACGTCCAAAACTTGGCATCAAAATATCTTGGGTAATTCCACATATAGAGGGAACAGCTCGCTCAAAGGAATGGCACTTATTGTATAAATGGCGTTCAAAGTAAACAAAGAACAGCCATGGAAAATCGATCACAGACAGTGAAACTAGGTCCTTTCACTTCAGAACAACATACCGTGTCATGCCAAGGGTCACCCTTGTCGCCTGTACTATTTAATATCTATCTCCGCCCTCTCCTTAAAATTATCAGTAACCAGGAGTTACTCTACCATTCCTATGCCGATGATACCCAGCTTTATTTTTGCATCAGCGGTAAAAAGGATCATGCTCTTGGGCTAGAAAAATGCCTCACTTTGATAGAGAGTTGGATGACGGAGAGTTACCTTAAACTTAATGGAACAAAAACAGAACTTCTGCTGTTCCACGAAAATCGCAAAGAGACCAGCGACAAATCATTACCCCCAGCACCAAAGTCAAAAGTCGACTTAACAATGAATGCACAAATAGGCTATGCAAAAGCCCTTGTCTAGGTCTTCCAAAATACCAGGTTGCTCATCTACAAATCATCCAGAAAACTGGAAATCAATCACTCCCTCCTTCAGGTCCCTTCACTGGTTGCCCGTAAAGGACCGGATCACATTTAAGGCCCTCTGCCTGATGCACAAATGTATTCAAGTAATCGCCCCCCAATATTTGTGTGAGAAAATAAAATACCACAACACCAATCATGTTCTCAGGTCAACTAACCAAAATCTACTTCAAATCCCCAAGGCTCGTTATAAGACAAAAGGAGAACTAAAATTTGCAGTCCAAGGACTCCAACTGTGGAACGCATTACCAACCAATATCCGAACGGAAATGAATCACCTGGCCTTCAGAAAAAACTCAAGACTCAACTATTCTGAAGGCCTAAATTAATAGGAAACGGATACCAAGCGCCTTGAGGCGATTCAGTTCGCATGTGCAGCGCCATATAAGTTTTTCATTCATTCATAGTGCAATATTGCCAAATGAAAAATACATTTATTTAGTAAAAAAACTGTTTACATCAAGTAAGGATAAAAACAGCAGAAAAAAGCAATGGGAGTAGTGACACAGTACTGTGTCAGTACTCCCATTGCTTTTTACTGCGGTTTTTATCCCTACTTGATGTAAGCAGTTTTTTTACTAAACAATTTTTTTTTCCTTTGAGCGCCACTTATACAAGAAGTGCCATGCCTTTCGAGCGTTTCCTCTATATTATTATACAGGATTTATATAGCGCCAACAGTTTGCACAGCGCTTTACAACATCAGGGAAGACAGTACAGTTACAATACAATTCAATACAGGAAGGATCAGAGGGTCCTGCTCATTAGAGCTTACAGTTTAGAAGGGAGGGATAAGTGGAACAAAGGGTAGTAGCTGTGGGGGGGGGGGGGGGGGGGGGGGGTTGATCAGATGGACAAAATTAAAATACAGTTGTTAGGTGTAGGTAGGATAGGCTTCTCTGAAGAGGAGGGTTTTCAGAGATCCTCTAAAAGCTAATAGAGAAGGAGATAGATGGACAGATTGGGGTAAGGAGTTCCATAGGCTTGGAGAGGCTCTGGAAAAGTCCTGGAGATGAGCAGGGGAGGAGGCGATGAGAGAGCTAGAGAGCAGGAAGTCTCGAGAAGAATGAAGAAAACGATTAGGTTGGTATTTAGAGACTAGGTCAGTGATGTAGCTGGGGGCAGAGTTGTGATTATACTGTTTTCGGCAACATAGAGTGCTCTATAAGCCAGTAAAATAATTAATTGCTCAAAGTCGAATACTCTTTGGCTGTATAATAGTCTATATACAATAAAGACAAAATGATTTAGATGTAGAACAAATACAGTGCAGAAAATAAGTATTTGAACACCCTGCTATTTTGCAAGTTCTCCCACTTGGAAATCATGGAGGGGTTTGAAATTGTCATCGTAGGTGCATGTCCACTGTGAGAGACATAATCAAAAAGAAAAATTCCAGAAATCACAATTTATGAATTTTTAACTATTTATTTGTATGATACAGCTGCAAAGAAGTATTTGAACACCTGTCTATCAGCTAGAATTCTGACCCTCAAAGACCTGTTATTCTGCCTTTAAAATGTCCACCTCCACTCCATTTATTATCCTAAATTAGATGCACCTGTTTGAGGTCATTAGCTGCATAAAGACACCTGCCCACCCCATACAATCAGTAAGAATCCAACTACTAACATGGCCAAGACCAAAAAGCTGTCCAAAGACACTAGAGACAAAATTGTACACCTCCACAAGGCTGGAAAGGGCTACGGGGAAATTGCCAAGCAGCTTGGTGAAAAAAGGTCCACTGTTGGAGCAATTATTAGAAAATGGAAGAAGCTAAACATGACTGTCAATCTCCCTCGGACTGGGGCTCCATGCAAAATCTCACCTCGTGGGGTCTCAATGATCCTAAGAAAGGTGAGAAATCAGCCCAGGACTACACGGGAGGAGCTGGTCAATGACCTGAAAAGAGTTGGGACCACCGTTTCCAAGGTTACTGTTGGTAATACACTAAGACGTCATGGTTTGAAATCATGCATGGCACGGAAGGTTCCTCTGCTTAAACCAGCACATGTCAAGGCCCGTCTTAAGTTTGCCAATGACCATTTGGATGATCCAGAAGAGTCATGGGAGAAAGTCATGTGGTCAGATAAGACCAAAATAGAACTTTTTGGTCATAATTCCACTAACTGTGTTTGGAGGAAGAAGAATGATGAGTACCATCCCAAGAACACCATCCCTACTGTGAAGCATGGGGGTGGTAGCATCATGCTTTGGGGGTGTTTTTCTGCACATGGGACAGGGCGCCTGCACTGTATTAAGGAGAGGATGGCCGGGGCTATGTATTGCGAGATTTTGGGCAACAACCTCCTTCCCTCATTTAGAGCTTTGAAGATGGGTCGAGGCTGGGTCTTCCAACATGACAATGACCCGAAGCACACAGCCAGGATAACCAAGGAGTGGCTCTGTAAGAAGCATATCAAGGTTCTGGCGTGGCCTAGCCAGTCTCCAGACCTAAACCCAATAGAGAATCTTTGGAGGGAGCTCAAACTCTGTGTTTCTCAGCGACAGCCCAGAAACCTGACTGATCTAGAGAAGATCTGTGTGGAGGAGTGGGCCAAAATCCCTCCTCCAGTGTGTGCAAACCTGGTAAAAAACTACAAGAAACGTTTGACCTCTGTAATTGCAAACAAAGGCTACTGTACCAAATATTAACATTGATTTTCTCAGGTGTTCAAATACTTATTTGCAGCTGTATCATACAAATAAATAGTTAAAAAAATCATACATTGTGATTTCTGGAATTTTTATTTTTGATTATGTCTCTCACAGTGGACATGCACCTACGATGACAATTTCAGACCCCTCCATGATTTCCAAGTGGGAGAACTTGCAAAATAGCAAGGTGTTCAAATACTTATTTTCTGCACTGTATATAAAGAATAGCCTCTACAGGTGATGCTGTATTCCTCTGTGGCCATTGTTTGATATATGTTTGAACATACATACTATGGCCCAGATTCAGAGAGAATTGGATTCTCGTAGCGTATCAGAAATACACTACGCCGCCGTTTTTTACCTGGCTCTACGTGGAATCCAGGTAGATTTTGTCCAGTAAACGACGGCGGCGTAGTGTATTTCTCCCGTCGCAATCCATCTAGACGAGTAGGGGGCGTGAAGGATTTAAAATAGGCGCGTTCCCGCGGCGATCGAACTGCGCATGCTCCGTTCGCAAATTTCCCACAGTGCATTGCGCGAAATCACGTCGTTACGTCATTCGTTGTTTGAGTAGCGTCGTTTACGGACATTTCTATTCCCGAACGAGTTACGCAAAAAAAAAAAAATATATTTTAAATTCGACGCGGGAACGACGGCCATACTTAACATGGGCTACGCACCGTTAGACCAGCAAAAAGCTGGTCTAACAGTACATAAAAAAACCCAGACGTAAGCGATTGCGAAGACCGCTCGTATCTTCGTGGATCGCCGTAAAAACACATTTGCATATCCCGACGCATGAAAACGACGCAAACTCCTCCCAGCGGCCGCAAAAATATCGCAGCGTAGATCCGAAGGCTTACGAAGACGTAAGCCTCTCGGATCGAAGCCCGAAGCCGCCGTATCATGGTTTGAGGATTCAAACTAGTGATACGGCGCGCGAAATTTGAAATTACTCCTGTCTAACACCAGTTAGACAGGCGTAATTGCTTTATGAATCTGGGCCTATATGTGGAATTACTCAAGATGTTTTGATGCCAAGTTTTGGACGTAGTTATTTGTCTGGAACCTGGATGCCTTTACAGATCCATCAGCAGGATTCCTTATCTGACTATCCGATAAACCTTGTTTGACCCTTAGGTCATTGTTGGAGGTGAGCGGCCAATTCATAAATTTAACAGTCGATGTTTGGATAGATGTTTTATCTGTTTTATCAAGTTATCTCTATGAGATGTTTGCCTTTATATGAACTAACTTCTACCATTGGGCTTTAGTTGGACTTTATTCACATTTATTTATTAATTTGTATGTTTAGATACTCATCATATTTTTTCTACGAGTATATTACTTTATGGCACATTATTGAAAAAGCACACCATTCCCATATTTTTCTTGTACTTCATACTGTATTCAAGTGTTTACATTGTATGTGTATAAAATATAGATTTTAATAAAGCAAACGTACATTGATCTATACATGAGAGGATCTTTTTTATTTTGAGCTAAATCAGGGAAAGGAGTCATCCCCTTAAAAGGTATAATTACGAGTGGAGGAGGACCAAAGGAATGTAGAGTTAAGTCATTTTTCTTCTTTTCCAAACCACGTATATGGACCTTATGGTCATAATATTGAGGTAAGCTTGCACTTCACCCAGAGGTGATAAGGGGGTTATAAGTATGTTTTAGGAAATGCACACAGTTTTTTCACGCATTCGGAAGTGTTGGACTTTTTTTTTTTCAGCACCAATTTTGGAGTACGGACCTTTGTTTGTAGTATTCTTTACACTTCTATAGTTATTTTTTTACACAATTGAGTGACACATTTTGAATTGTTTACTTATTAACCATATCTTTTGCTTTAAGGAAGTAATTTTGACCACAAAAGATTTGGATATTTGATTTTTGCACATGATATGCACTTATTTAATTTAAACAACGCATTTGAACAACGTATCACTGCTTAATTCATTTGTATACATTTAAATTGATGTAGTGCACTTGATTGGTGGCTATATATACACTTTATATTATTTATACATTTATTTATATACTGTGTTTGCCTGAAAACAAAAGACACAGCAGGACTATGTATTGTGCCATGCTCCGATGAAGATCCGATAGGATCGAAACATGTAGCATTACACTTATCAGCGATGAAGCAGTACTGACCACCACTCCAACCACCCAAATATACTCCTACTAGGTTTTTTTTCTCCCAACTTGAGAAATTATTTACTTTCCAGCATACATCTCTTCAAGGACATTATGCCGAGATACACAGCAGGTGAATTCAGACTGCATGCTGACTCTTTTCTGCCTATTTACACTGGCCATCTACTGGCCTCTTCATACAAGGCATTCATCCACCCTGGACTCTAGGAACCTAATATCCTTGTTGCTGTCTGCCGAGGACTTTGATTGAAGGTGCACACTGTATCCTCCTGCTGGAGGAACTTGCAAAAACGCTGGCTTTGCAACCAGAGGAAGCCCTGTAATCTACAGCATTGTCCATGGGTGGTAAGAACTGAGCAAAAGGCAGTGTCTGCGATATTGTGATCTTGTTTTTTAGCTGTACTGAATCATGGTACACCTTGCTAACTGTAGCCTTTACAGCAATCCCTGCTTGGCTTAAACAGATCCCACTACATGTTAATCACATGTCTCACTGCCAAACCAGCAGTGTTTTCAAATGATCTACCTGCTGGTGTCCACCACTGAATTGTAGTCTAATCTACTTCATCTCTATGTGGAATATATCTCTGTGAACTGGTGATAGAACCTGACTGGAACTATATTACAGCTCTGTCCAGGGCTATAATATCCTCATAACAGCCCTGTGATATTCCTCATCATGCCCCAGCTCTATGATTGATCCCTGTAGGTGTATGTAAGCTGTGTGTATGGCTGTGGTGGCCACCTGTCCTGTTTAGAATAACGTCTAATTTTACTAGTGCTGTGGAGACACTAGCACCTCTTTGTGTTTTAATGTGTTTTTTATGTGGATAATTAATAAATTGCAGTCCTATTTATCCGTATTCCTTTTTGACTAATTCATTTTTGATATGCAGTATTAATTTAGAGGAATGCAGATAGTAGTATTTATTATTATATTTATATTTATGACTACTATCAAATCGGATAATATGATTTGATTAGTGTGACTAATGCAGGATTGCTCTTTGTCACCTACCTCTGACTGCACTGGATAAGTCACCTATGCCTATATTTTCGTGAATTATTTTGTATTGTGCCATCCTTTCTGCCCCTCTCCCTCCCTGCCTGTCAGGAATCCCCGAATTAAAGTGGTTGTAAAATCCTATAATCCACTCTATTACAGTATTATATAATGTACACTTTGTACGTTTCTGTAATATAATTGTGCCAAAAACCTTCATTACAGTTCTGTGACCCGCCGGAGCTCTCTTCCCTGCTCTGAGCACTGCAAATAGAGGGGCCGGGATCCCCCCGCTGACAGCTGGAAGAAGAGCAGGAAAGCAGTGGGAGGTCAGCTGAGTGCCGAGCGGCGCTGTCCTGAAGGTATTTATCACAATTCTATTAGAGAAACACACACACGTTGTACATTATATAATACAGCAATAGATTGGATTATAGGATTTTACAACCACTTTAAACTGGGGCTTATTTTCAAGGTAGGGCTTTTATTGCAGCCCTCCTGGAAAATCACAATAGGTCTTATTTTCAGGGTAGGTCTTATTTTCAGGGAAACACAGTAGTATACACAGCAGCGCATGAGTTTATTTTGCATTATCTTTTGTGTCGTTTTTTATTAAAACCTGGCCTGTATGCAGTCACTGAAAATCCCAATTAACAACCTTGTGGTACTTGATATATTTATCAATGTTTGTGGCATTGCAAAGCAATGGATGATATTTTTAGTAGCAGCATCCATCAGACTTCGATTAGCACATTAATGCAATGATTTTGGTTCAAACTCTCACGTAGTAGTGTACTTTTGTAAGAAATAAAATAAGTACCTGTCCTTTGGCAAGGCCCTCAAATCCATCATGCACAGCAAACATCCTGTGGCCTTGGATAATGCCAATTCTGACAGTGGATCTCACTGCAGCGTTCATGCCAGCAGCAGGGGCACCAATATTCAAAACAGCCAAGTTATAACCACTCTGCAAGTAAAAAGATAACTCACTGCGGCAGAACAACTGACACTAGTACTCTCATCTTAATATGCACACAAATGTTTTCACATTACAATAAAACAGAAATACACCTGGAAAAAATGTTAAAGGCTCAGTCCAGATTTCAATGTTTTTATTATATATTGGAGAGTACATCTTCCTAATTGTATAACTCTTGGTGTCCCTGTTAATGTTGGATATTTTGATTATTTTATATGATAGAGCACTCAAAAGGTGGTCAGGAACACCAAAAACTCACATACATTTTGAGTGGACAGGTCACAAACACTCAAAATACCCTTAAAGAGATTAATGAGTCTCAATGGTTCTCAATCCTTAAACAATATTACAGTTTCAAACATTTGTCATAGAACAAGATAGAACATAATAGAACATAGAACTCCAGAAGAACAACCAAAGAGGTCCCCAAATTGTGTGTAATTATACCACGAAGGAAGGAGAAGGATAAGGAGATTTTCGTTAGCTCAGTACACTCCCTAACTCTGTATGCTCCTATTTTCTTTTCATCGTTAAGTCTACTATCTTATATGCACAAAATTTACTATGACAGGTTAATACAGTGCTGATCAAAAGTTTAAGATCACTTGAAAAATGGCAAAAAATCATATTTTACATTGTTGGATCTTAACAAGGTTTCAAGTAGAGCTTCAACATGCAACAAGAAGAAATGAGAGTGAGACAAAACATTTTTTGAGCATTCAATTAACTGAAAATAACGATTAAACTGAAACAGGCTTTCTCATCAGAGAATAAAACTTTCTTCCACCTTTGAATGTCCCATGTTTGGTGCTCTCCTGCAAAGTCCAAACGAGCAGTTCTGTGGCATTCAAGGAGACAAGGTTTTTGAAGGCGTATTTTGTTTTTGAAGCCCTTCAGCCTCAGATGCCGTCTGATGGTTATGGGGCTGCAGTCAGCACCAATAAGGGCCTTAATTTGGGTCGAGGATTGTCCAGTGTCTTGATGAGAGACCCTGTTTATGCAGTTCAGCAACCCGACCACGTTCAAAAAGGAACAGTTTTTTTGCCTTTGCCATCACAACGTGTGACTACCTGACAGAAAATGACAATGAATCCACATCTTTGCACAGATTTGGCCTTTTAAAGGCATGTGGTCCTAAAATTTTGATCAGCTGAAAAACAGCCTGTTTCAGTTTATTCGTTGTTTTCATTAAATTGAATGCTCAAAAAATGTTTTGTCTCACTCTCATTTCTTCTTGTTGCATGTTGAAGCTCTATTTGGAACCTTGTTAAGATCCAACAATGTAAAATATGATTTCTTTATTGTACATCACGGGACACAGAGCGCATAGCCATTACACTTGGGTTATATGGGTACCTTCAGGTGTGGACACTGGTGTAATCAATTTCACAGGAAGTTTCCTCCCTATATAACCCCCTCCCACTGGGAGTGCTTCAGTTTTTTCGCCAGTGTCTTAGGTGTTGGTCACGTCTAGCTGTCCCTCGGAGGTCTCGGGACCCAGGATAGCTAGCCGGATCCGTCCGAAGTGCTTCAAAGCCAAGGTGTACGGTACCCGGGCCCTGCTGGAGTGGGGTTTTGCCTATAATGACTCTCCTAGGAGGGCTGGATTCTGGGCTCCAGTGCCTTAGTCTCTCCTAAGAACTAAACGCTACTGATGCCAGGATGCTTTATAGGTCCAGGGGTGTGGGTTCCTTAACACAGGACCCCGGTCCCTGAAGGTCCAAGACAATACCCACGGAGATGGGGGAAGGCTGGGCCTCTTGCATTTTGCAATACCCTACGGCGTGGAGCAGGTAAGAGGGAACCTGCGGGACTTGGTTCGACAGTAGGTATCCCCCTGGGGGTTCTGGGTCGGCTAATGGTATGCTTATGCATCAGCCACTATCTCCACTATGTCTTTTGAGGCAGGATGGGATGTACTAATGTTTACCCAGATAATATGTAGATATATATATGCTTTTAAAGATATGTATTTTGCTACTCCCCCCAGACTTGCCTGTTAGCATGATACTGCAGCCCCACGTGTTATAGGGAGGAAATGCTGACAAAACTCCTGTTTCCTAGGAAGCCTATGGGGACAGCTTCCTCTATGTGTGCACTACAATAAAGATTAGTGACTTGCCTGGTGTCTGTTGGGTTGCTAGCGCTGGTCCAGGCTTCTCCTCTGCTTCCTCCATGTTGGTTTCAGCGTGGGGGTGGCGGGGGCGCGCGCGCGTGTGCGCGACGCCTTTTACAGTGTCAGCGTGCGTGGGGGGGGCAGGCCAGCAGCGTCAGGTCTTAAATAAAGCAACAAAGCATTTCCTGGCTGGTCATTCCCTCCTGAGAGCAGTGGAGGCTGAGGACATAGAGCGTGCAGCTGAGCCATTTCTGGCTAACAGTGACACCCAGTGGTGGTTTGTGGATCTTCAGGTCTGGACTTAGTCCACACTGACCAGAGAAAAAAAAAAAAAAAAGTTTTTTTCTTAAAGGGACTCAGCCTTAGATCTGGCAGTATCTGAGTCGGTGCAACCTTGGGCTCCAGCTAACGGGCATTGGTGTGGCAATACTCACAGGACTTTCCTCGGTATTGCCGCCTTCTCAGGCGTATGAAAATTTAGATTTTTTTTTACCATAGCCTGTTCTTATTAATGGTTCACTTCTAGCTACAACAGTTGGGTGTTGGCTGTAGGGGTGTCTCAAGGTTGTGCAATGGCTCCCAAGGGATCAGGACCAGCTAAGGCTGCAAAAGGTACCAAAAAATTAAAGGGGTCTCCATCGGGGTCAGAGGATTTGGGCCAGGCTCCAGTGGTCCCACCCTCACCAGATAGACCACCGAACAGCATGTTGCAGGAGCCATTGAGGGTGCTAGGGGCAGAGGCGGCCCCCAATCAACCCATTCCCGTTTATGTTACGGAAGAAATGCTAGCGACCACCCTGGGTGGGCTAGAGAAAAGGTTAACTGCTTTAATTGCCCGCTCTTTGCCGGGTGGCAAACGGGCTAGATCCCCATCACCTAGAGCGGTGTGTTCAGATTCAGAGGTCCTCTCTTCGGAGGAATTGGACCCACAGGGGGATCAAGCGGACCTGAGTCCCGACGGTTCAGACATTGTAGATTCCACTATAGATGACATTTTTTCGGCTTCTCAAGCAGAGAGTCTGTGGATCCAGTCTCTGACGGATATGGTTCGCACTGCTTTTAAACTTCCAGTGTCAGAACAATTAGCCCCCGCGGTATCCTCTTTAGGTTCCTTGAAGGCACCGTTGAGTGGTGCGTCTTTCCCGGTTCACCCCCTTCTGGAGAGCGTGATTTTTCAGGATTGGGCTCGACCTGATAGGATTTTTATCCCTCCTAAAAGGTTCACCATTCTCTATCCTATGGAAGAAGAATTTGCAAAGAAATGGGCACTCCCTACCGTGGACGCAGCCATTTCCTGCGTAAATAAATCCCTGATCTGTCCGGTGGAAAATGTCCAGATGTTTAAAGATCCAGTCGACAAAAAATTGGAGACCCTACTGAAGGCTTCTTTTACCACAGTAGGTGCCGTGGTTCAGCCAGCGGTGGCAGCCATTGGCGTTTGTCAGGCTTTAAAGGATCAGACTAAACAGATATTAAGGGACATACCGGCTCAGCAAGCTCGTGAATTGGCTGACCTCCCAAGGGCTCTCTGCTTTGCAGTAGATGCTATTAAGGACTCCGTTCAACAGGCGTCCCGTTTATCTCTGCTGTTGGTTCATATGCGTCGCCTTTTGTGGCTGAAAAACTGGTCAGCAGAGGCACCCTGCAAAAGGTTTTTAGCAGGATTTCCCTTTCATGGTGGGAGACTATTCGGTGAAGACCTAGATAAATATATCCAGACCATATCAAGTGGTAAAAGTTCTTTCTTGCCTGTCAAGAAAAGATCGCGTGGGCCCGCGTTTAAGCGACAGGCCTTCGCAGGCTCGGCCCCTTCAACTTCCCGTCAGTATCGACGGCCTCCCGGGCGTTCAGCATTTAATAGCCGCCCACAAGGACAAGCCTCGGCAGGCAAGAGGCCATGGTCTCGCAAGCCGGTTAAACCAGTCCTCAAGTCAGATTCATGAAGGGGCGCCCCCACTCTCTTGGGTGGGGGGAAGGCTTCGGTTTTTCTCCGAAGTGTGGAAGGCCAGAATTCCCGACTCTTGGGTAATGTCCGTGGTAGCCACGGGCTACAAGCTAGAGTTTCGGGAAGTCCCCCCTCCTCATTTTCAGGGGTCAAGTCTTCCAAGCGACCCATTAAAGAGGGCCTCTCTTGTAAAAGCATTGGATCGTCTCTTGCTCCAAGGAGTAATTGTAGAAGTACCAACCCAGGAATGGGGTCTGGGATTCTACTCCAACCTTTTCATAATACCAAAGCCCAATGGCGACGTCGGGCCTATCTTAGACCTCAAACGCCTAAATCGCTTTTTAAACATTCAGACCTTTCGTATGGAGTCCATACGTTCGGTGGCAGCCAGCCTACATCAAGACGACTTTCTAGCATCTGTAGACATAAAAGATGCGTATCTGCACGTGCCGATCTACCCGGCACATCACAAGTTTCTTCGTTTTATGATAGATCACCGCCATTACCAGTTCGTAGCCCTCCCTTTCGGGTTGGCAACAGCTCCGCGGGTATTCACAAAGGTGTTAGCCCCGGTGCTAGCCGTCCTAAGGACAGAAGGCATTTTGGTCTTGGCATACCTGGACGATCTTCTGGTTATCGACAGCTCAGCTTCCAGCCTCAATCAGGCAGTAGGTCGCACAGTTCAGCATCTAGAGGAATTCGGGTGATTGTGAACCTAGAAAAATCGATATTGAAACCCACAAAGCAGTTGGAATATCTAGGCCTTCGGCTAGATACAGACTGCCAGAGGATAATTTTACCTCAAGCAAAGGTCAGATCAATAGCTCAAGCAGTTCAAGTGATCTTAGGCAAGAAGAGGCCGACTATTCGCCTATGTATGCGACTGCTGGGGAAGATGGAGGCCGCCTTCGAGGCAGTACCCTACGCCCAGATCCATACCAGATATCTTCAGGCAGCCATTCTCTCTGCTTGGAACAAGTCCATTCAGGCGTTAGATCGTCTGTTAGTGCTCTCCCCGAAGGTCCGGCGCAGCCTGTTTTGGTGGCTGGTCCCTCAAAATTTGTCAAAGGGGAAATCCTTTTGCCCCATCACGTGGAAGATAGTATCCACGGATGCCAGCCTGTCAGGTTGGGGGGGGCAGTTCTAGAAGGACAGACCCAGCAAGGGCAGTGGTCGGAGGCAGAAAAACTGCTTCCCATCAATATCCAGGAGATCAGAGCTGCTCGGCTGGCCCTGATCGCCTGGACTCTCCCCCTTCAGGGTCTGCCAGTAAGGATACAGTCCGACAACGCCACGGCGGTGGCATACATAAACCACCAGGGGGGCACGAGGAGCCCAGCAGCCCAAAGAGAAGTAAACCTGATTTTCTCATGGGCCGAAGCCCATGTACCCTGCATCTCGGCGGTGTTCATCCCAGGGATAGACAATTCTCAAGCAGATTTTTTGAGTCGTCAACAGTTGCTCCCGGGGGAGTGGTCTCTTCACCCCCAGGTATTCCAAGAGATTTGCCAAAGATTCGGAGTACCAGATGTGGACATTATGGCAACGAGATCCAACAAAAAGTTGGACAAATTCATATCCCGAGCCAGGAATCCCTCGGCCTACGGGACCGATGCGTTGGTTTGCCCCTGGCACCAGTTTTCTCTCCTGTATGCGTTCCCTCCACTGCAGATGATTCCCCGCCTTCTACGGAGGATCCGGGTGGAGCGCAGGCCTGTGATCCTGGTGGCCCCAGCCTGGCCCAGGAGGGCTTGGTACGCACTCATCGTGAAGATGTCAGTCGGGGCGCCGTGGCCGCTCCCCCTGCGCCCAGATCTGCTGTCTCAGGGCCCAATCTGCCACCCTGCTTCACAGCAGCTAAATTTGATGGCTTGGCGGCTGAATCCCTAATTCTTAAGGGCAGAGGCCTCTCAGATCAGGTCATATCTACGTGGATTCAGGCTAGGAAACCGGTCTCCAGAAATATTTATTACAGAGTCTGGAGAACCTATGTGGAGTGGTGCGAGTCTCAAAAATGGCATCCTCGAAAGTTTTTTATTGACAGGATCTTGCGATTCCTCCAGGTTGGCGTTGACAAAGGGTTGGCTCTTAGTACTCTAAAGGGGCAGGTGTCGGCTTTATCAATATGGTTTCAAAGACCCTTGGCCACCCATTCGCTTATGAAAACCTTCTTGCAGGGGGTCTTGCATGTGAATCCCCCTATTAGAGCTCCCCTCTGCCCCTGGAATTTAAATCTGGTCTTGTCAGCTTTATAAAGGCAGCCGTTTGAACCTCTGACAGAAATCCCTCTTGTGTGTTATGACCCTGCGAGATATTGGGACACTGGATAGTGGTCTGGATCTCAGCTGCGGAGGTTACTCAGGTTAGAGCCACCAGTTACTCTATAGAAACACAGAGATCATGGGGTCTTGGTCATCACAGCCTCCAAAGAGATACAACCTTTATACTGGGGTACTTATATAAGCAACATGTAGATATAGGGAGCGAAGCAGTATAATGTATGGTCTGAAGGAGGCTAGGATGGTGTGTGGATTGCTACAGGAATAGATCTGTACATAAACAGTAGGGGCACCCTGCAGTCCTTATGGTGATACAGCTTACACCAATAGATAACAGTACACACAGAAAGATCACAGTCCTAAAGATACTGCATAATAGATAAAGCTTAGCAAGGCAGTATTAGCCACATGGGGTACTTGCGGTACTGAAGTGTAGATAGTTGGAATCCTTCCTTCAGGGTATTGAGGTCCGGATAAGCATGTGTGGGTCCAGGCAGGTTGGAACAGGTGATGTGGGTACAGGCTGGCTGGTGCTGCGGTTGTGGCAGATTGCTGAGGAGCAACCTGGGTCTCTGGGGTTGGTGTCCGGTCCCTGGTGGCGGCAGGCGTCCAACAGGAATAAACGAACACCCTGCCGCCACATCAGGGGATTTAAATAGGGCGCCTGGAACGCGAGATTGTGCGGGTCGCACTTCCGCGTTCCAGCGTGGAGCGCAGACGTCCGCGCACCGGAAGTGACGCGGACGAGATGTAGAACGGAGCGCGGCTGTCAATACAATGTACAGCTGCGCTCGTTCTACCAAGAGTAACGCAGATGGCGTTACATACTCCCCTCCTCAAGGGGGTACCAACAGAGTACCCAATAGGAGCTGGTCGATCAGGATGTTTGTGATGAAACTGTTTAATGAGTCGGGGAGCATGAATGTGTGAGGAATCTTCCCAGGAATCATCAAGATGACTATATCCTTTCCAGCGAATTAAATATTGAATGGTAGAACCTCTCTTTTTGGAATCCAGAATTCTCTCAACCTCATACTCTGTCTCACCCAAAAACCTCTATAGGAGGAGGGGGGTGAGGATCTCTATTAGGGAACGGGTTTGGTGTGAAAGGTTTGACAAGTGAGACATGAAAAGAGGGATGTATCTTCCAATCAGGAGGCAGGAGTAACCTAACAGCATTTTTGTTAATTACATGAGAGATTGGGAAGGGTCCAGCAAATTGACGACCAAGTTTTTTTGAAGGAATCTTAAGGCGTAAGTTCCGAGTGGAAAGCCAAACCATATCGCCAACTTTGTAAATAGGAGGTTTTGTCCTATGAGAATCATAATATTTTTTTTGTTTCTGCTGGGCAGTTTCAAGGTTGGAACGAAGAATACTCAGGTTCTTTTTCAAGGTGGTCAGGTAATTATCCACAGAGGGAACATTATTTGTGGGAAAAGAGGATGGTAAGCTGTTAGGATGAAATCCATAGTTGGCGTAAAATGGTGAGAGATGAGAGGAAGAACTCCTGGCATTATTATATGCGAATTCGGCGTAGGGAAGTAGATGGAACCAGTCATCCTGTAGATGGGTACAGTAACAACGAAGATATTGTTCAAGTGTCTGGTTGACACGTTCAGTTTGTCCATTTGTTTGTGGGTGGTAAGCGGTGGACATTTTATGATTAATCTTTAAGTTTTGACATAGGGCTTTCCAGAACCTGGATACGAATTGAGAACCACGGTCAGTAATGATCTGAGAGGGTAAGCCATGGAGCTTAAGAACGTGAAGTATGAAAGCTTTTGCTGTTTCAAGAGATGTGGGTAATTTCTTTAAAGGGATGAAGTGGGCCATCTTCGTTAAGACGTCAACTGTGACCATGATGGTGTTAGCCCCCTCGGAACGGGAAGATCGACTATGAAGTCCATTGAAATGACATCCCATGGTCTGTTAGGAATTGGAATCGAAGACAGGAGGCCGTAGGGAGGTTTTCTTGAGTGTTTGTTAGTAGCACAAGTAACACAGGAATTAATGTAATCATGGATTGTCTTTGACAAGTGGGGCCACCAGTAATCACGTTTAACTAGGTGGATGGTCTTACTGATGCCAAGGTGACCTGCTAAAGGGGCATCATGTAGTTGTTTAAGAAGCACGAGTTGTAATTGAGGTGGTACATAAATCTTGTTATTGAAGGTATAAAGACCGTCAGAGTGTCTGGTGAGACCTTTAGGTAATTGCGTACTCTCTTCAACATAGCTCTGGGTAAGTAAATGCTTAAAAGAAGCAGAAACTCCAACAAAGCGGTTGGAAGGGATAATAGATTGGGGAGGATCTTCCGTAGTCTGGTCTTCATAGATACGTGAAAGGGAGTCCGCCTTAAGGTTTTGAGAACCGGGACGGTAGGAGATGACAAAGTCGAATCTGTCGAAGAACAAACTCCACCTAACTTGACGAGCAGACAGTGTCTTACAGCCCTCAGGTGTTGCAGATTGCGATGGTCTGTTAGGATGGTGATTGGGTGGGTGGAACCTTCCAATAGATGTCTCCAATTACTGAGGGCATCCTTGATTGCAAGGAGCTCTTTTTCTCCAATGGGATAATTCTTTTCTGCTGTAGATAGAGTCCTGGAATAGAAAGCTACAGGATGCAGAGGCTCGGATAGGGTTGGTTGCTGGGAGAGAACAGCACCTAGAGCGTAATGTGAGGCATCCACTTCGAGTGTGAAGTGGAAAAGTGGATTGGGAAGTTGGAGGATGGGAGCAGAGGTGTAACTTTCCTTGAGCATCTCGAAAGATTTCTGAGCATCTTTTGACCAGGAGAAAGGAGTCTTTGTGCTAGTTAAACTACTGAGTGGTTTCACAATAGCGGAAAAGTTCTTAATGAACTTTCTGTAATAATTTGAAAACCCAAGGAATCTTTGTAAAGCCTTCCTTGTATGCGGTATCGGCCAGGAAAGAATGCAGTCTACCTTGGAAGAGTCCATTTGAATGCCCTTTGGGGTAATTAGATACCCGAGAAAAGAGATGCTGGATTGACTGAAAACACACTTCTCAAGTTTTGCATACAGGGAGTGTGTTCTGAGCCTAGTCAGAACCCAGCGCACGTGTTTGGTGTGTTCCTCAGGAGTGTCAGAATAGATTAAGATGTCATCCAAATAGATTACGACACAAATGTCAAGTAAATCTCGGAAGATATCATTAATGAACCACTGGAACGTGGCTGGGGCGTTACATAAGCCAAATGGCATCACAGTATATTCGAATAGTCCATAGCGGGTTTTGAAGGCAGTCTTCCATTCATCACCTGGGCGAATTCTTATCAAATTATAGGCACCTCTAAGATCTAACTTAGTGAAAATTTTGGATGTCTGGAGACGCTCAATTAGCTCTGGGATTAGTGGTAAGGGATATCTATTCTTCACAGTGATATTGTTAAGAGATCTGTAATCTATTATTGGTCGGAGTGAACCATCTTTATTTTTAACAAAAAACATTGCAGCACTTGCTGGAGAGGTGGAAGGTCTAATAAAACCTTTCTTGAGATTTTCGTCCAGGTAAATTTTGAGATGTGCAAGCTCCGGTTGCGACAACGGATAAATACGCGCAGTCGGGATGGGTTTGTCGGGAATGAGGTCTATTGGACAGTCATAAATGCGGTTTGGAGGAAGTCTATCTGCGTTAGTCTTACTGAAGACATCCGTGAAGTCAAGTAGGTGTACTGGGAGTTGAGCCTGGTGAGAGTCCGTGAAAGAGATATAGTAATTGGAGTAACAAGTCTCCTTACAAAATTTGGACTGCAGTGTTAGCGAACTGGTTGCCCATTGAAAAGTGGGCTGGTGTAGACAAAGCCATGGTAGACCTAGAACAATTGGGAATATAGGTGACGAGATTATGTCAAAAACAAGGGTCTCCGTATGACCTGAATTATTAGTAACCAAAAGGGGGGAGGTTTGAAGAGAAACCGGACCAGAAAGGGATGAAGAGCCATCAATAAAAGTGAGTGACACAGGAAATTGCTTTAACACACAGGGGATTTTATTGGAATCTACAATTTTTGAGTCTATGAAATTCCCACAGGCTCCGCTGTCGACCATAGCGTCAAGGGTAATCCTTCTTTGTTCCCACTGTAATGTAAGGGTAATAAAGATGTATTGGTTAGAGATAGAACCAGAGGTATTGAGCTTATTAATGTGGACATCTTTACCTTCAGAATTTCTTTTTAGAAGGGGACAGTTGGAGACAATATGATCAGGGGCTGAGCAATACAGGCATAGGTTTTGAGCTCTGCGACGCTGTTTTTCAGCAGAAGATAAAGGTCCCTTGATTGCTCCAAGCTCCATTGGAACATCTTTGGGTGGAGACCTGGCTCTCTTGAACGGAGTAGGTGGAAAAGTGACAGCACGTTCCGCTTTCCTTTCACGAATGCGTCGGTCAATAGCAACAGAAAGTTGCATAAGATCCTCTAGAGAAGGAGGAAGCTCGACACGGGCAATTTCATCTTTCATTGCTTCCGTTAGGCCTAACCGGAATTGGTTCCGTAGGGCAACATCTGACCACTGGGTCTCTCTGCACCAACATTTAAATTCTGTTATGTAGTCTTCGACGGGTCTTCTTCCCTGCTTGAGATTCCTAATTGAGTTCTCGGCAGTTAGCTGTTTGTTTGAATCCTCATAAAGCTGGGACATCTCCTCCAGAAAGGTTTCAAAAGCACCCAGGAGCTCTCCATGTTCTTCTAGGTAAGAGTCAGCCCAGACTCTAGGTTCACCCCTAAGGTAAGAGACTAGCGTGAGGATTTTGACCCTATCGGAGAAGTAGGTGCGGGGCCGTAACTCAAACATTAGTCGACACGAACTTACGAACTGTCGATAAAGTTTTCTATCCCCAGAGAAAGTTTCTGGAGGGCATACTTTGGGTTCAGGTCTCTCTCTGGCTAAATTTTGCTCGCGAAGAGCGTCATTCTCTAAATCGTAACTCAGCTAAGGAATTGGTAAGGGTATCTACCCTTTGTGAAAGTCCAACCAAATGGTTTGCAAGCTCCGCTGGATCCATTTTCCTTTTAGGGGTTCGTTTATTATGTTATGACCCTGCGAGATATTGGGACACTGGATAGTGGTCTGGATCTCAGCTGCGGAGGTTACTCAGGTTAGAGCCACCAGTTACTCTATAGAAACACAGAGATCATGGGGTCTTGGTCATCACAGCCTCCAAAAGATACAACCTTTATACTGGGGTACTTATATAAGCAACATGTAGATATAGGGAGCGAAGCAGTATAATGTATGGTCTGAAGGAGGCTAGGATGGTGTGTGGATTGCTACAGGAATAGATCTGTACATAAACAGTAGGGGCACCCTGCAGTCCTTATGGTGATACAGCTTACACCAATAGATAACAGTACACACAGAAAGATCACAGTCCTAAAGATACTGCATAATAGATAAAGCTTAGCAAGGCAGTATTAGCCACATGGGGTACTTGCGGTACTGAAGTGTAGATAGTTGGAATCCTTCCTTCAGGGTATTGAGGTCCGGATAAGCATGTGTGGGTCCAGGCAGGTTGGAACAGGTGATGTGGGTACAGGCTGGCTGGTGCTGCGGTTGTGGCAGATTGCTGAGGAGCAACCTGGGTCTCTGGGGGTTGGTGTCCGGGTCCCTGGTGGCGGCAGGCGTCCAACAGGAATAAACGAACACCCTGCCGCCACATCAGGGGATTTAAATAGGGCGCCTGGAACGCGAGATTGTGCGGGTCGCACTTCCGCGTTCCAGCGTGGAGCGCAGACGCCCGCGCACCGGAAGTGACGCGGACGAGATGTAGAACGGAGCGCGGCTGTCAATACAATGTACAGCTGCGCTCGTTCTACCAAGAGTAACGCAGATGGCGTTACATTGTGCTACTAACCCGAAAGTTGGTTTTTTTGGTGGCTATGGCTTCGACCAGAAGGGTGTCCGAGCTGGCAGCCTTGTCATGCAGGGAGCCATACCTTATTCTGCATAAGGACAGAGTGGTTCTGCGGCCTCAACCTTCTTTCCTTCCGAAGGTCATATCCAGTTTTCACTTGAATCAGGACCTAGTCCTACCATCCTTCTTTCCTACTCCCCAGTCCAGAGAGGAAAGACTGCTTCATACTTTGGACGTGGTTCGAGCCATGAGGGTCTATCTCAAGGCTACAGAGAAGATTCGGAAAACAGATGTGCTTTTTGTTCTTCCGGATGGCCCCAAGAGGGGTCAGCCGCTGCCAAGTCTTCCTTGGCTAGGTGGATTAAGCAACTGATTTTTCAGGCCTATGGTCTGAAGCGCGTTCCACCTCCCTTATCAGTTAAAGCCCATTCTACGAGGGCCATGAGTGCCTCCTGGGCGGCACACCATCAGATCTCTATGGCACAGGTTTGCAAGGCGGCAACCTGGTCTTCCGTACATACGTTTACTAAATTTTATAAGTTGGACGTTGCAAAGGGTACGGACGCAGCATTTGGGCAGGCGGTCCTAGGGGCAGCAGTATAGAATCCTCTGATCCGGGTCACGCCCCCTTTTCTCTGTTGGTGGAGTTACTTTACTTCCTGATAATTTTTTGTTTGGCTATTCTTGGCCTTACGGTCTCCCTCCCTTCATAGAGCATTGCTTTAGGACATCCCAAGTGTAATGGCTATGCGCTCTGTGTCCCGTGATGTACGATAAAGAAAGAAGGATTTTTAATAAACAGCTTACCTGTAAAATCCTTTTCTTGAAGTACATCACGGGACACAGAGCTCCCACCCCTCTTTTGGGGAACATTGTGTAACCTCGGAGGAATTGCTTGCTACAAAACTGAAGCACTCCCAGTGGGAGGGGGTTATATAGGGAGGAAACTTCCTGTGAAATTGATTACACCAGTGTCCACACCTGAAGGTACCCATATAACCCAAGTGTAATGGCTATGCGCTCTGTGTCCCGTGATGTACTTCAAGAAAAGGATTTTACAGGTAAGCTGTTTATTAAAAATCCTTATTTTTTGCCATTTTTCAAGTGGTCTTAAACTTTTGATCAGGACTGTATCATTGTAAACACTAAACTAAAACTAAGCAACCGTGCTAAAGGATGACCGCCTATCTCGAGCGCCGGGGGGTGTGTGTATGCAGTGAGAGTGAACTGAATGATCGAGAGCCGCGTGCGGGGGTTGGGTGTATGGTGCTAGTATGAGTGAGGGGGCCAGGTCTGTTTGCCGCCCCACAACATTTTGACCACCAGCCCCCACTGCTAAGGAACCTTTTGATATACCACTACCTGTTTAATGAAAGCCATTTCATCACGCATTAAAATCGAGTCCTGTCTGAAGAAAATACCTCAAAAGCAAAGAGCATACATTATTCTGTAACCAACAGCGGCTATGCACATTTCCTACTTTGGAACCACTTGCTGACCGCCCTATAGCACTTTTACTGCTACAGGGCGGCAGCTGTGGGCAGAATCACATATATATATATATATATATGTAGCGGGGTCATCCTGTCAAAGCCTTACGACAGGTCATCCTCGCTGGACTTACATTCCCATTTGTAAATATGTTAGACATTGTTATGAAGTTATGCATTGTGGGACTACAAGTAGCAGGAGATATGGACTCCATTGACTCTTAGGAGAAGCGGACTACATTTCCCGCAATGCCTTGCCGTGTTGGAGCCTCCGCGCAGACTTGTGGAAGCAAGGCTCCAGGATCCAGCCCTTGTTCCCGGGGTCGGAGAGGAAATCCAGCTGACGACTGCAACAGTGGAACAAAACACTGCTATGGAGCAGTGACTTACCAACACGCCTTCTGAGGGGAAATCAGGCGGATCAGCCTGCTGGGTGAGAGAGCACACGCTCAACTCCTGACTCTCTGTTTCATATATATACATAGTGCCACCTCACAGGCCACGGACATACGTTCGACCCATAGCCAAACTTAGAGGCCTAGTAAATTGTTCCCCTGTTTCATCGAAGTGATCGACGCTGACGAGCGATGGATTCACTAACATTCTACTGTCCTAGACATTTGGTTATGTGGATTCTTCCATTTATTATCACCCGTGGATTACAATTTTGTTAATTTGCACCAACCGGCCGCAACGCGGATCCTGACTGTTCTGTAACACTACCCACTAGGGGCACCCATGAATATAGACTAAATCAGGATCACATATAGAACAAAATAGTCCAAAATGATAAACAGCGCTTTAGCTGTTGGTTTAAATGTCCAACATCATCATAAGCATTCAAATAGTGACGGATTTTCTTACCAGTGTAGTGAAAACAGATAGTGGTTGATCCTACACCTCTTCCCAGGAAAGATTACACCACAAGTGGGGCACACTCCCCTTTGGGGTACTCACTCACCAGATGATTAGCAAATGGAGGCAATAAAAGGTATCTTTCCACCAGATAATCCATCTCTATAGCTGGGACCCGTCAGGATAATGTTCCTCATAAAACACATAAACACAGAGCAGGCTCCAAATAGCGTAATCTCGTTTATTAAAGTTAAAAGGTAACAATCCCTCATATGCATGCAGCCCCCGCTTCAAATGCACGTACCATTTAGTAGATTGTTACAGGCACAAATGACAGTAACGGTAGCGATATCCTACTGGTATCCGATTCCCCAGAAGCCAAGCATGTAAACGCAGCGTATAGTCTACAGCGTGCGGATCTACTTCCTGGATGAACCACCCGTGGAACGCACGCGTCACTTCCGGGTCGCTGTAAAGTTCCGCCCTGACCGGTTTCGTCCAACTGGCTTCAACAGAGGACGTCGACTAAATGGTACGTGCATTTGAAGCGGGGGCTGCATGCATATGAGGGATTGTTACCTTTTAACTTTAATAAACGAGATTACGCTATTTGGAGCCTGCTCTGTGTTTATGTGTTTTATGAGGAACATTATCCTGACGGGTCCCAGCTATAGAGACGGATTATCTGGTGGAAAGATACCTTTTATTGCCTCCATTTGCTAATCATCTGGTGAGTGAGTACCCCGAAGGGGAGTGTGCCCCACTTGTGGTGTAATCTTTCCTGGGAAGAGGTGTAGGATCAACCACTATCTGTTTTCACTACACTGGCAAGAAAATCCGTCACTATTTGAATGCTTATGATGATGTTGGACATTTAAACCAACAGCTAAAGCGCTGTTTATCATTTTGGACTATTTTGTTCTATATGTGATCCTGATTTATTTGTGCATCTTCAGTTTTTTGACTGTTAGATTTTAAATAGCTGCTATAATTTTTACTACTATATATTTCTGCAATATGAAATTATAGTTTTGACTACATATATTTTTTTTTCTAAAACTCTGTCACTTGTCAACTTGTTTATAAGTGATTCCACTGTGAAATATTTTGCATTAAGGCGCTGAGATGTGTCACTAGGCCTGGTGTTACACTACCCTTTCCATGAATATAGACTGCCTGTTCAGTTTAGCCGAATGGTACCATTCCCAGGTTTAAACATTGTTCATTTACATTAATTGTTGATTCTTGCAAGGGCCCTTGCGAATCGGACTGAGTTATTATATGCCTGTTGTTCCCAAGGTCTCTATACAGTAAACTTACCTTCTTATGTTTAAGTAAATTCACAGTGTGGAGTACACTTTCTCATCTGAAGGGACCGTCCTTTACAGCAGGTAATCCATTGGTACATTGTCATTGCACCTAGTAGGCCTATCATTGTGACCCCAGCCCAGCAGAGGTCACAATACATCACTGACAGACTTCTGATGTGTCAAGGGAGGGTTCGAGTCAGTTAAACAGGGGTGAGCTGACCCAAAAGAGAGTAGATCCCAAATCAACCAGCGGCTCCTTCGGGGGTAGTGATACATATATATATGTGATTTTGCATTTCTGCCTGCAGGGGCCTGTTCTGTGGGTCCTGCAGACTCAATATCCTTCGGCACCCGCTTATCATTGGTAAAACCCAGAGAACTGAGATATGCCTATGTAAACAAGGCTTATCTTCGTTCTGAAAGGGGGGAAGGGACGATCTTTTGTCTCACAAGCAACACACTGTGTACCCAAAAACATTGGCTAGGCACACAGTTAACCCTTTAATCACCCTAGATGTTTAACCCCTTCCCATCCAGTGTCACTAGTATAGTGAAAGTGCACTGGTTCCTGCAAAGTGTTAAAAGTGTCAGTTGGTGTCCGATAGTTTGCCGTAAGGTCACTGTCCCGCTATAAGTCGCCGATTGCTACCATTACTAGTATAACAAAATAAAAATTAATACAAATTCCATAAATATATCACAGTTTGTAGATGCTATAGCGTTTAGATAAACCAATGAATATACGCTTATTGGGATTTTTTTAACATAAAAAACGCGTAGCAGAATATATATTGGCCTAAATTTATGAAGAAATTTGATTTTTTTAATTCATTTTTTATTGTATATGTTTAATAGCAGAAAGTAAAAAATGTTTTTTTTTTTTCAAAATTGTTGGTCTTTTTTTGTTTGTAGCGCAAAAAACTAAAACCCAGTGGTGATCAAACATCAACAAAAGAAAGTTCTATTTGTGGTAAAAAAAAATATTTTTTATTTGGGTAGAGAGTCGCAGTTAAAGTAACGCAGTGCCGTATCGCAAAAAATGGCCTGGTCATGAAGGGGGTAAATCTTCCGGAGGTCAAGTGCTTATTACAACTGAATTTAAAAATACATGTATATTTCTCACCTTTGTGGAAGGGGGCCTTATGTGAGCCAGTGTCCTGTAGACATTCCAGTTGTTTTCAAAACTCCTGTAAAAAAAAGTTTGTATAATACCTTATAAACACAAGGTTTAATGTACATGAGGATTGTGTCTACATTGGTTTCTGAATCTCATGTACAATTTCCCTTTTAAAGAAGATCTATGGTCACAGCATACATGCCTTTTTTTTTTAACATCAGCATTCTAATAACAATACAAACAGTAATGATATTTGTCAATCCAATATAAAAACGTACTTGAAAAATCTCCTTTCAGGTTGAGAGTGCTGCCTGCCTGCTAGCTATCTCTTCCCACAACTTCCTGGATTCCCTGTATGCTTTGCAGCTTCTCCTCTACTGTTTAGTTTCAATTTGTAAGGACTATATATGCCATGGTACCTTACTGCCTGCAAACCTGTACTAACTCTCCTCCTCTCAGCGCCTCTGTAGTTCAGAAGGCAGGATCTGTGAAATGTGTGGCACAGCAGTGCTTACTCACAGGGCATAGTGACTACGTGTCAGAGAATTCAAAGAAGTAAATGTGTGGGGATCATCACAAAGTAAGTTTTCAAACTTCAAGATTGTTCAGATAAATAGGAGTAGGATAGAAATAATTTAAATACAATGAAGACCTAAATATGTGATTTTACTTTTTTACCATTAAAATGCTTTAATGCGGTTCTAAAGGTAAAAAATGTTTTGCCATTTGCACAGGCCCCACATCCACTCACTGTCCAAATATTGCCACTTTAAAGCGGAGCTCCAGCTGCGATTTTTTTTTTAAAGTCAGCAGCTACTAACAGTGTAGCTGCTGACTTTAAATAAGGACACTTACCTTGTCCTACTTGCCCGCGCTGATGGGCCCCCCGATGCCGGTCCCACGATCGCTCCGGGTCCCGCGCCGCCATTCACACTATGGGAAACAGGCAGTGAAGCCGTACGGCTTCACTGCCCATTTCCTACTGCGCCTGCGTGAGTCTCACGCTGGCTTGTGAATGGGCGCGCTGCTCTCTGAGAACACACACAGTTCCCAGAAAGCAGCGCGCCCCATTCATTAGGAGAAGGACAAGAAGAAAAGGCACCGCGGAGTGGAAGAGGCAGATTACGCACTTCCGCATAGCAACAGGTATTTCCGGTGAGTATTTTTTTTTTTTTTTTCAGGTTTTTTTTTTTTAAACAACATGGGAAAATATTGTTTTCCTGGGTGGAGCTCCGCTTTAACCTCCACAACACTTCCAAAATACTCCCCTTCTTTACCAAAATGACATTACAAAGCGAATACTTTGTTCTCCTGGCTATTTCTCATGCTTTGACTATTGCAACTCCCTTCTTAATGGCCTACCTTATTGTATTTAATTCTCCCTTTAGTCCATGGGTCTTCAAACTACGGCCCTCCAGTTGTTCAGGAACAACAATTCCCATCATGCCTAGTCATGTCTGTTAATGTCAGAGTTTTACAATGCCTCATGGAATGTGTAGTTCCGCAACAGCTGGAGGGCCGTAGTTTGAGGATCCCTGCTTTAGTCTGTCATGAATGCTGCTGCTAGACTCATTCTCTACAAATCCCTCGACTGGCTTCTGGTAGTCCAACAAATAAATTGAAAATATTACCAAACAAATGCAAAGCCACCCACATCTCTGCCCCAAACTACATCACCAACCTTGTCTCAAAACATCAACCAAACTGTTCTCTTCACTCCTCCCAAGCTCCCTCATCACTACCTCCAATGCTCACCTTCAGGACTTCTCCAGAGCCTCTCACATCCTCTGGAACTCCCTACTTTAATCAGTCTGGTTATCGCTTACGCTTAGGTGATTCCTGAAAATGTATCCCTTCAGGAAAGCCTATTCAGTCTCCACCTAAAAACTATACTACTACTTTCTCCATCAGCGTATCCCTCACAGTTATCATATTTTAGGCTACTTTCACACTGGGGCGTGTTTTTAGCGGCCCTTTACCGTAGTTTTTGCAGGGATTTTCGGCCGCTAGTGAGGCACATTTAACCCCCCGCTAGCAGCCGAAAAAAAGGGATTTTTAAATACAGCTTACCTGTAAAATCCTTTTCTTGGAGTACATCACGGAACACAGAGCGGCATATTCATTACTATATGGGTTATATGGAGTACCTTCAGGTGTGGACACTGGCAATCTCAAACAGGAAGTCCCCTCCCTATATAACCCCCTCCCCTAGAGGGAGTCCCTCAGTTTTGTAGCAAGCAGTATGCCTCCCAAAATGTTTCCCCAAAAGAGGGGTGTTGTTCGTTCTACCAGATGGCCCCAAGAAGGGGCAGGCAGCTGCAAGATCCACCATCTCGAGATGGATTAGACAATCATTCAGGCCTACGGTTTGAAGAGGTTGCCTCCTCCTTTGTCGGTAAAAGCCCATTCTACCAGGGCCATGGGCGCCTCCTGGGCAGCACACCATCAGATCTCTATGGCTCAGATATGCAAGGCGGCGACGTGGTCATCAGTCCACACGTTTACAAAGTTTTATCAACTAGACGTGAGAAGGAATGCGGATTCAGCCTTTGGGCAGGCAGTACTACAGGCTGCGGTTTAAGATCCTCGGGATCAGGGGCACCCTTGGTTGTAAAAGAAAAAAAAAAAAAGTTTTTTTCTTGACTAAGTTGGAATTATTATTATTATTTGAGTATACCTCTAAATTAAATCTCTTTTGAGAAGATGTCTCCCTCCCCTCATTAAAGCATTGCTTTCGGACATCCCATATAGTAATGAATATGCCGCTCTGTGTCCCGTGATGTACGAGAAAGAAAAAGGGATTTTTAAAAACAGCTTACCTGTAAAATCCTTTTCTTGGAGTACATCACGGGACACAGAGCTCCCACCCCTCTTTTGGGGAACATTTTTGGGAGGCATACTGCTTGCTACAAAACTGAGGGACTCCCTCTAGGGGAGGGGGTTATATAGGGAGGGGACTTCCTGTTTGAGATTGCCAGTGTCCACACCTGAAGGTACTCCATATAACCCATATAGTAATGAATATGCCGCTCTGTGTCCCGTGATGTACTCCAAGAAAAGGATTTTACAGGTAAGCTGTATTTAAAAATCCCTTTTTCTTTCTCGTACATCACGGGACACAGAGCGGCATATTCATTACTATATGGGATGTCCGAAAGCAATGCTTTAATGAGGGGAGGGAGACATCTTCCAAAGAAGGATTTAATTTTAGAGGTATACTCAAATACTAGTAAATCCAACTTAAACGAGAAATGTAAATCTCAAATCAAATCAAGGGAGCCCCCTCAGATCCTGAGGAGCTTGAATCGCGGCCTGTAGTACTGACTGCCCAAAGGCTGTATCCGCATTCCTTCTTACTTCCAATTGATAAAATTTTGTAGACGTGTGGACTGATGACCACGTTGCTGCCTTGCATATTCGAGCCATAGAGATCTGATGATGTGCTGCCCAGGAGGTGCCCATGGCCCTGGTAGAATGGGCCTTTACCGACAAAGGAGGAGGCACCTCTTCAAACCGCAGGCCCGAACAATTAATTGTTTAATCCATCTTGTGATGGTGGATCAAGCGGCTGCCTGACCCATCTTGGGCCCTTCCGGTAAAACGAACACCACATCTGTTTTCCGAACCTTCTCTGTAGCTTTAAGATAGGCCCTTACGGCCCTGACAATATCCAACGTATGCAGCAACCCCTCCTTTCTAGAGGTGGGTTTTGGAAGAAGGATGGAAGTACCACATCCTGGTTCAGGTGGAAACTGGATATAACCCTTGGTAGAAAGGAAGGATGAGGACGGAACCCCGCCCTATCCTTATGCAAAATGAGATATGGTTCCTTACAAGATAAGGTTGCCAATCCCGATACTCTCCTGGTCGAAACTATGGTGATCAGAAATACCGACTTTCTAGTCAGTAAAACCAAGGTACCTCAGCCAACGGCTCAAGGGGTTGTTTCTGTAGAGATGACAGAACAAGATTTAAGTCCCATGGACAAAGTGGTGACTTGACAGGAGGATTAATACGCAAGACCCCCTGTAAGAAGGTCTTTACCAGCGAGTGGGTGGCCAGCGGCCTCTGAAACCACACTGACAGAGCTGAGATCTGTCCCTTGATTGTGCTTAGTGCCAGGCCTTTATCCACTCCTAGCTGGAGAAAACTTAACACCCTATCAATAGTATATTTCCATCTTTTGGATTCACACCAGCCTACGTAGTTCCTCCACACCCTGTAATAAATCACCCTGGAGACCGGCTTTCTAGCCCTAATCAGGGTAGGAATTACCTGCCTAGACAGACCTCTACCCCTGAGAATCAGGGATTCAGCCTCCAGGCCGTCAAATTTAGACGCTGTAATGTAGGGTGGAGGATCGGGCCTTGTGAGAGTAGGTCTGGTTGTAGAGGAAGAGTCCAAGCGTCTCCCACTGCCATCTTCAGGACTAGTGAGTACCAAGTCCTCCGGGGCCAAGCCGGAGCTACTAGAATGACTGGCTTGTGCTCCACTCTGATCCTGCGCAACAGGCGAGGGAGTAACTGTAGCGGAGGGAATGCATATAGAAGTTTGAATTGATGCCAAGGGCAAACCAACGCATCGGTTCCGCAGGCCATAGGATCCCTCGCTCGAGACACGGACCTGTCTGGTTTCTTGTTGAACCTGGATGCCATTATATCTACGTCCGGCATTCCCCACCTCTGGCAGATTGTCTGAAAGACCTGGGGATGCAGAGACCACTCCCCTGGCAACAGACTCTGGCGACTTAAGAAGTCTGCCTGCAGGTTGTCCACTCCGGGAATGAATATCGCCGAAATGCAGGGTACATGAACCTCTGCCCACTGAAAAATCAAGCTCACCTCCCTCTGAGCGGCCCGACTCTTGGTTCCCCCTTGGTGGTTTATATATATGCCACCGCCGTGGCATTGTCTGACTGGATTCTCACCGGGAACCCCTTTAATCTGGAGGTCCATGCCAGAAGGGCTAGGCGAGCAGCTCTGCCAAGATATTGATGGGGAGCTGCCTCTCTGCCTTCACCCAAGTTCCCTGGCGAGAGAACCCCTCGAAGACCGCCCCCCCCCCAGCCTGCCAGGCTGGCGTCTGTGGTAACTACCTTCCAGACAACGGGGCTGAAGGATTTTCCCTTTAGAAGATTCTGGGGGTTCAACCACCAGGCCAGGCTTTGTCGGACCCTTGATGATAGCGTCAAAGGGGACTCTAAGGCATGTGCCCTCTTGCCCCAGGCTGCTAGAATGGCTGCCTGTAGGACGCGAGTGTGGATCTGAGCGTATGGTACTGCCTCGAACGTGGCCACTAGCTTGCCTAGTACTCGCATACACAGGCGAATAGTTGGTTCTTTTCTTGTTTAGAACCAACTGAACCAACCCCTTGATAGCCTCGATCTTTACAAGGGGCAGGAACACCCTTTGCTGTTCTGTGTCTAACCTCATGCCGAGGTATTCCAACTGCTTTGTAGGCTGGAACGCTGACTTTCTCCGGTTTAGGACCCAGCCGGATCCTTCGAGGTACCGAACCGTGAGGTTTACTGCCTGTTGCAGACCCGGCCGTGAGTGATCTATGATTAAAAGGTCGTCCAAGTATGCTAGGACTGTGACCCCTTGGATCCTTAAATTGGCCAGAACTGGGGCTAGGATCTTCGTGAATACCCGGGGGGCCGTGGCCAGCCCGAAGGGGAGCGCCCTGAATTGGAAGTGTCGCTGCCCCACCGCGAAGCGTAAAAATCTTTGATACGACTGAAAGATTGGTACATGAAGGTAAGCATCCTTTATGTCTATGGAGGCCAGAAAATCGTCCCTCTGAAGCGCGGCGGCTGCTGACCGGATGGATTCCATCTGGAAGAACGAACCCTTAGGTAACCGTTTAACCTCTTTAGGTCCAAGATTGGCCTGACATCGCCGTTGGGCTTTGGTATGACAAAGAGATTGGAATAGAAACCTAGCCCTTGCTCTTGGGCTGGCACCTCTATTATTACGTCCTGGCAAAGCAGGTGATCCAAAGCTGCCAGCAATGAGGCCTTCCTTGCTGGATCCTTTGGTAGCCTTGATTCTTGAAAATGAGGCGGAGGACACCTTAGAAACTCCAGTCTGTAGCCTGTGGTTACAGATGCCCGGACCCATTTGTCGGGGATCTTGGCTTCCCAAACTTCTGAGAAGAAACGAAGCCTTCCCCACACCCGCGAGAGTGGGGGCGCCCCTTCATAAGGCAGACTTAGGGGCTGTCTCTGTCGGCTTGCGATACCATGGCCACTTACCCCCAGGGGCCTGTCCCTGCGATCTACTGTTAACGTTGGATCATGCAGGCGGCCGTCGATACTGCCTGGAATTTGAGGGCCCCGAGACAGGAAAGAGCTGCCTTTTAAATGTAGGACCCCGGAATGTCTTTTTGACCGGTAAAAGGGGTACTCTTGCCACCTTAAATAGTCTGAATATATTTATCCAGATGCTCTCCGAAGAGTCGTCCTCCATGGAAGGGAAACCCTGCCAGAAGCTTTTTGCATGGGGGCTCCGCCGCCCAGTTCTTCAACCATAAGAGCCTTCTCATGTGCACCAAAAATAGTGATAAACGAGAGGCCTGCTGGATGGAATCTTTTATAGCATCTACAGCAAAACACAGAGCTCTGGGAATGTCAGAAAACTCTTCTGCTTGTTGGGTAGGCATGTCCTTTAACATTTCTTTTGTCTGGTCTTTTAACGCCTGACAAACTCCAATTGCAGCCACAGCTGGCTGTACCACTGCTCCTGCCGTAGCAAAGGATGCTTTTAAAAGTGTCTCTAACCGTTTATCAACCGGATCTTTAAACATATATATGTTTTCCACCGGGCAAGTTAGTGATTTATTCACACATGAGATGGCTGCATCCACTACTGGGAGCCTCCACCTCTTGGAGAATTTTTCCTCCATGGGGTAAATGACCGCAAATCTTTTCGGTGGCAGAAAAATCCTGTCCGGCCGTACCCAATCCCGAAAGATCAATTCCTCCAAGAGAGGATGGACCGGAAAAACTGCGTTGCTTAACGGAGCTTTCAAAGAGCCCAGAGAGGATACCGGAGGAACCTGAGGCTCTGGCAATGCCGAGCGGACCATGTCCGTCAAAGACTGTACCCACAGTCTTTCTGTCTGGGAGTCTGAAAATGGTTCCTCAGAGGCAGATCCCTCAATCCCTGAACCCTCTTGGTTCAGGTCTAGTTGATCCTCCTGTGATTCCAATTCTTCTGGAGAGAGAATCTCAGCATCTGAGGATACACCTCTTGGTGATGGGGATCTAACCCGTTTCTTACCAGGAATAGCTCTAGCGATCAATGCTGCTATTCTCTCTTCTAGCCCCCCTAGGGATACGGCTAGCATCTCCTCTGTGATAAACACAGGGCTGGGCTGATCTGGGCCAGCCTCCGCACCAGATCCCCCTAATGGCTCATCCAAGGCGCCCTTTATGTTAATAAGTTGCGGGGAAAGTATCGGCATATCATCAGAATCAGAGGGGGAACCCCTTTGTTTTTTGGTCTTTTTTGTACCCTTTGACCCCGAACCCTTGGAAGCCATAATACAAAATCGAGGGACTCCGCCAACAACAACAGACTGTAGTGGCCAGGAGTACAAAACCAGAGCTTAGGGGACAATAGATCACTAATGCCCAAAAACTGATGGGGCCCCGTATTTTTTTTTTTTTTTTTTTCTTTAAATATATATTATATATATATATATTTTTTTTTTTTAAAACATACAGTGACCCCAAACTTAGTTTGCCAGCCTTTAACCTGCTGCAAAAAGGGGAATTTTTTTGGCTTAACAAAAAAGGCATTGGAACAAAGTCCAGCATGTACTACCCCTCTTCCGCCACCGGGAGTCACTGTTCTGCCGCTCTGCGTCCTCTCCTTCTGAAATCAGCCTCAGACTGAGCACTGACAATGCCTGCTGATCTATAACAGCACAAGGCGCGCCCCTGTATGACGCCGCAGGCACGCCCCCCCCGCCCTCCTCTCTGAACGGCGCGAAAAAACGTCTATAAGACGTGCACGCGCGCGCGCGTATGCCGGAACAGGAGGAACATGGAGGAGCCGCGCTGCTGGAGACCCAGGACTGCAGTATCAGGCGGCAGATTCAAACCCCCGGCCAGGTAGGACTCTCCAAAAGGCCCCATAGGGATCCTTACTAGTCCTAGGAAGAAAGCAGCAGGTTAGCTAGCAACACATTCTTAGACAGGGGAACCTAGTGATGGGGGAAAAAAGGGGTCATCCTGTCTTTCTCAGACATAGTGAACAAGGTTACCAATGCAGAGCATACTTAGGCTATCCCCCCTTTAGGTTACCCCGGAGAGCCTGCTGTCGAACCAAGTCCCGCAGGCTCCCCCTTACCTGCTCCCTGCTGCAGGATGTTTGTCCAGCAAAACGATCCAATCTTCTCCCATCTCCGTGGGTAGCGTAGTAGACCTTCAGGCCCTGGGGTCCTATGAAGGTACCCACTGTCCTGGACCTATATAGCACCCTGGCAAACAGGAACTTATGGTTTTTTACAAACTCCAAGTCCTGGGCCCAGGGTCCAGCCCTCCAAAGAGGAGCATTATAGGCAAAACCCCACGGTTTGGGGCCCGGGTACTGTCCACTTTGGCACTGAGGCTCCTTGGACAGATCCGGTTAGCCCGCCCTTAATCCCAAGGATGTGGAGCAAAGCTATTCCGTGACCAACACCTAAGACACTGGCGAAAAAACTGAGGGACTCCCTCTAGGGGAGGGGGTTATATAGGGAGGGGACTTCCTGTTTGAGATTGCCAGTGTCCACACCTGAAGGTACTCCATATAACCCATATAGTAATGAATATGCCGCTCTGTGTCCCGTGATGTACGAGAAAGAAAATAGGATTTTTATAACAGCTTGCCTGGAAAATCCTTTTCTTGGAGTATATCACAGGACACAGAGTGACATAGTAATAACTATAGGCCTACCTTCAGGTGATGGACACTGGCACGCCCAAGACAGGAAGTCCCCTCCCCTATATAACCCCTCCCACTCTGGGAGTACCTCAGTTTTGTAGCAAAGCAATAAGCATCCTAAAAAGAGGGACGGGAGCTCTGTGTCCTGTGATGTATTTCAAGAAAAGGATTTTACAGGTAAGCCGTTATAAAAATCCTATTTTCTTTATCATACATCACGGGACACAGAGTGACATAGTAATAACTATGTGGGATGTCCCAAAGCAATACCCCAAATGAGGGGAGGGAGACACCAAATAAAAGGGAAGGGCGCCATCAGACGTGAGGACCTATACTGCAGTCTGCAGCACACTGTGCCCAAAAGCGATATCCTCACGTCTTCTCACATCCAACTGATAAAAAAATTGTGAATGTATGGACCGAAGACCAAGTTGCGGCCTTACAGATCTGAGACATGGAAGATTGGTGATGCACTGCCCAAGAATCACTGACCGCTCTGGTAGAATGTGCTTTAATTTTAAACAGAGGAACCTTCCCCTTCAACCCATATGCTTGAACAATGATTTGTCAAATCCACTTTGCAATAGTAGATATTGATGCTGAGAAAGAATCCTCTACTGTAGGCTCTTCAAAGACAGACTCCTCAGAGTGCTCCTCCTCCAGGTCCCTTAAGGGTAGGTTAACCTATTCTGGATATAAATGCTCTGATGCCGAATGCCTGGGGGAGGGGGATCTGCCACGTTTCCTTTCAGAGAGGGAAGATGCGATTAAAGCAGTCAATCTCTCTTCCAACCCCCCCCAAGGCTGAAGCAAAGGTTTCCTCTTTAATATACACAAGAGCAGGCGGGCTGAGGGCCGCTGCAGCACCAAACAGTCCTAATGGCTCACCCTGGGCACCTACCTCTGCCTTATCAGGAGAGGATACGGCAGCAGAAGCATGACCGGGATCTTCAGAGCCCGATGGCGAAACCCTTGGCTTCTTAAGGGTCTTAGTCCCAGAGTCCTTGGAAGGCATAATCCTAAGTACAACGCAGAGGTACTCACGGTTTACACTTACTCTACTGCCGAGCTTAGTGCAGCGATAATGCTGCTATTAATGGTCAGCCTAATGCAGAGCCCAACAATTGTGTTTGGAGATGCCTGTAATACAGCCAGCCACCTGTATGCACCAGCCTGTTATGCCTCCACCACAGTCTGCTCTGTGTCTTCCGTCAGCCATACTGTTACCAGACTGGGCTTTATAGGGAAAGGTCGTTCTGCGCCTGCGCAGAGCCCCAAGGCGGAGACAACGACATAAAGCACAATCGCGCTAGGAACCGCCCCTTAACCTTTCACTTCTATCTGCAATGCTCTATTTAAAAGCATTCCCATGTGCCTGTGTCAGCGCCGCCGCGGGTTCCGGAAAAAGGGGAAGAGGGAGAGAGCCTGAGGCTCGCTGGAAGCCTAGGAACACAACGATGGAGGATTTAAATATCCAGAATTCATTATACGGCTACAGTTTAATCGGATG
This sequence comes from Rana kukunoris, assembly GCA_029574335.1. NCBI lineage: Eukaryota > Metazoa > Chordata > Amphibia > Anura > Ranidae > Rana > Rana kukunoris. The sequence continues at coordinate 125,326,288 of CM056050.1, read as the reverse complement.
GCAGCACAGGTACCCTGAAAACATATTGAAAACAACTTAGATGAAGGTAGAGCAGAAGCTCTTCACCAGCAAAATTCCCCATACAGAGAAAACAGACTTGTGGATCAGGTACATTCTAGCATTCTCTAGTGGCAACTACAGGGATAACACAATGGCTCTAAAGGAAGGTTTCCTGAATGAACCAAGTTCTACAGGGACCTCCAATTACCTTCCCTGCCGCAGGACTCTGATAAACACAGACAGCCCAATCTTCACCCATCACGGCGGGCATGTCACTCAGACCTTCAGGGACTGGGTTCCTTAAGGATTTCCACTCCCCTGGGTCTGTACCGCATCCTGCCAGTTAAACATTTGGTAGGTGCCATAGCCAAAGTATTGGAGACCAGGATCCAGCCCTCCAAGGGGAGGCATTACAGGCAAAACCCTGTTCTTCTTAACCGAGGCCCGGGTACTATCCACTTTGGCTTTAAAGCACTTTGGATGGATCCGGTATATAGCTTGCTTGACCCCGAAGGCCCTTTAGTGAAGCTTCTTGTAAGACATCTTAACCGTGACCAACACCTTAGACACTGACAAAAAAACGGAGGTACTCCCAGAGTGCGAGGGGTTATATAGGGGAGGGGACTTCCTGTCTTGGGCATGCCAGTGTCCATCACCTGAAGGTAGGCCTATAACGCACATAATTATTACTATGTCACTCTGTGTCCTGTGATGTACGATAAAGAAAGGGTTAAAACCGCTGCAGCGGCGCTTTGGTTCGGAGGCGCTGCCCATAGTATTCACTGCTCCTACAGTGGCTCAAAGATGCGGCTGGCAGGACTTTTTTGGGCATCCTGCCAGCGCACCGCTCCAGTGTGAAAGCCCTCAGGAAAAGAGCGGCCGTTCCAGGGCGCTTTGCAGGTGCTATTTTTTAGTGATATAGCGACTGCAAAGCGACTTAGTATGAAAGTAGCATTATAATCATTGCCCTCCCTTTTAAATTGCAAGCAGGGCCCTCCTAAGCCACTTGTATTAAAACTGTACGGTCTCCCTTTACATTGTAAAATACTGAATAAACTGTGACACTATAAAAATCATGAATAATAATTATAATGAGCAGTGCGTGCCTTGCGTGACTTTGTTTCACATTGTCTGGCCTTTAAAAACTTTGAGAACCATTGACCTAGTAGAAAATCACAGCTGAAGTCTAAGTGGAATAAGTACTATAAGCCACTGTGCTTGGTTATATCTATTTATGGTCTCTTGGTTCCCATGATAATTTGAGAGGAAAAGTGATGCATTTACCTTCCTCTTAATTTAAGAGCTTCAGCAAATTTTTTATTAGTCATGGCTGTGGTCACATCTTTGGTCTGTAAAAAAAAATGAATAATTGATTGTTACAATTAGTCATGCTGTAAATAAAGGGTACTTATATGCAGGCTTCGTTAGACCTACTCGACTAGTAAGCTCCCCTCCCACTAATGAGGGCCAAATAATCTTTGTTTTAGTAGAAACCCTTCAGTAATGTAACATCTGTATAACTAAATTTTATTATGTTCAGTCCCATCTAAATATTAGCATGATTAAAGTGACACTAAACTCTTATTTAAATTAAAAAAATATCTATTCATGTATGCGATTTTGTAGAATTGGAGTCAGGTGTATGATTAACCAGGTGCCAATGATCAACAATTTCATGTTCATGAAATTTTCATGTAAGGTGAGGTTGTGGAAAACAGTGTCATGTTAACAGGTCATATACCATGGCAAGACTGAGCAAGACAATTACGCACTGGCTATACGGCATCAGAAAGGTCACCCCCAGGCAAAGATTTCAAAGCAGACTGAGGTTTCAAGATGTGCCGTTCAAGCTTTTTGAAGAAGCACAAAGAAACTGTCAACTTTGAGTATTGTAGACGTACAGTAGTGGTCGACCAAGGAAACCTAATATAGCAGATGAAAGACACATGCTTACTTCCCCTCAACATCGGAAGATGTCCAGCAGTGCCATCAGCACAGAAGTGGCTGAAATCAGTGGGGCCCTGGTACACCCATCTACTATCCGGAGAAGTCTGGATGGGAGTGGTTCTCGTGGAAGAATGGCAGCCAAAAGGCCATACCTCTCATGTGGAAACAAGGCTAAGTGACTCAACTATGCACAAAACTGTAGATACTGGGGTGTAGAAAAATGGCAGCAAGTGCTCTGGACTGAGGAGGCAAAAGTTTAGATATTTGGCTGTAGCAGGAGGCAGTTTGCTAAAGGGCTGGAGAGTGGTACAATAATGAGTGTCTGCAGGCAACAGTGAAGCATGGTGAAGGTTCCTTGCAAGTTTTGGGCTGCTTTTCTGCAAATGAATTAGGGATTTGGTTAGAATCATTGGTGTCCTCAATGCGGAGAAATACAGACAGATACTTATCCATCATGTCATACCATCAAGGAGGCATGTGGTTTGCCCCAAATATTTTCTTTAACTGCTTGCCGACCGCCCACCGTCATATTACTGCGGGAAGCCGGCTCTGCTGGGCTAGAGCCTGTAGCTATACGTCCGCTCTAAAGCGCCCACTAGGGGGCGCGTGCACGCCGCCGGCGCGTGCGCCCCAGCTCGCCCTCGAGTCCCTCGCGCACGATCGCCGCTGGGCACACGTGATCGCTTGTTACAGAGCGATGACCGGGAGCTATGTGTGTAAACACAAAGCTCCCGGTCCTGTCAGCAGGGGAAACGTTGATCTTCTGTTCATACAATGTATGAACAGAAGATCAGTGATTTCCCCTAGTGAGGCCACCCCCCCATACAGTTAGAACACACCCAGAAACACACTTAACCACTTCCCTGCCGCCTAGTGTTAACCCCTTCACTGACAATGGCATTTTTATAGTAATCCAATGCATTTTTATAGCATTGATCACTAGAAAAATGCCAATGGTCCCAAAAATGTGTCCGCCATAATGTCGCAGTACTGAAAAAAAAAATGCTGATCGCCGCCATTACTAGTAAAAAAAAAATATTAATAAAAATGCCATAAAACTACCCCCTATTTTGTAAACGCTATAACTTTTGCCCAAACCAATCAATAAACGCTTATTATGATTTTTTTTTTTTTATGAAAAATATGTAGAAGAATAAGAGGAAAATAAATATGTTTTTTTTATATATTTTTGGGGGATATTTATTACAGCAAAAAGTAAAAAATATTGTTTTTTTTTCAAAATTGTCGCTCTATTTTTGTTTATAGTGCAAAAAATAAAAACCGCAGAGATGATCAAATACCACCAAAAGAAAGCTCTATTTTTGGGAAAAAAAGGACGCCAATTTTGTTTGGGAGCCACGTCGCACGATCACGCAATTGTCAGTTAAAGCGACGCAGTGCCGAATCACAAAAACTGATCTGGTCATTGGGCAGCAATATGATCCGGGGGTTAAGTGGTTAAACAGCACAACAACCCCACACATACAGCCAATGTCATTAAGAACTATCTGCAGCATAAAGAAGAGTCCTGGAATTAATGGTTTGCCCCCCACCCCCCAGATCTCAACATCATGGAGTCTGTCTGGAATTACAGAAAGAGACAGAAGGATTTGAGGCAGCCTACATCCACAGAAGATCTGTGGTTAGTTCTCCAAGATTTTTAGAACAACCTACCTGCCGAGTTCCTTCAGAAACAGTGTGCAAGTGTACCCCATAAGAATTTATGCTGTTTTGAAGGCAAAGGGTGGTCACATCAAATATTGATTTGATTTGGATATCTTTTCTGTTCATTTACTTTCCATTGTGTTAATGAATAAAAATAAACTATTTACACTTTTATTTCTGAAAGTATTCTAAATTTACAGCATTTTTTCACACCTGCCTAAAACCTTTTCACAGTAGTGAATCTCTAATTTAACCACATTGAGAGAGAACTTATTACACACGCTTCCTGCGCTACTCTGCATGCTGGCTAAAACTCGATCTACCCGTCAGGCGCCAGCTGTCGGCGATTGACGGGTAGATAGCCGCTGGTAAACAATGTGACAATGTGCTATGTGCCCCGTGTCCTAATGTACCCTGTGCCCCGTGTCCTGATGTGCTGTGCCCTGTACCCTGATGTGCCATGTGCCCCGTGTCCTAATTTACCCTGTGCCCCGATGTGCTGTGTCCTGTACCCTGATGTGCTATGTGCCCCGTGTCCTAATGTGCCCTGTGCCCCGTGTCCTGATGTGCTGTGCCCTGTACCCTGATGTGATGTGATGTGCCCTGTACGTGTTGTGCCCTAATGTGCTGGGCTCTGTACCCTGATGTGCTGTGGCCTGTACACTCATATACTGTGCCCTGTCCCCAGAGCTCTGTATCGGGCCCAGATGTGCACTGTACCCTGATGTGTTGTGCCCTGGGCCAGTCTGGATGAAGTCCAGGGCCACATTGTTGTCCCAGTCCAGCCCTGTCTGTACCAATGCAGCTTACAAAGAGGATAACAAAAATCACCCTGTAATGTAGAAACCTTTCAACCACCTCAGCTTTTACAGCTGTTTACTCCTTATGGATCACAGTGATTTTCACAATTCAGCTACAGACTTATTGATTGGCAAAGCACCATTATGCAATGCCAACATGGATATTTTTTGGTGGTGTTGTATATCAGTTTCTATAGCCCCAGTAGAAAAATGTCTCTAGCCCAGGCCACTATAAAATGGAAATCAAAAAATGCAGACTTGTACTTGAACTTCTCCCTCACTTTCCTTATCCGTGTTACACTTCTACTTTATTCATTCACTTTAAGACCTCTGGGGCAAGAAGGATTTTACAGAGGAAGGCAAGACAAGGGGAAGGGTATATGACCCAAATAAAAATCATAGGAAGATTAACAATAGTGTGCTCTACCCCCTCCCCTGTGCAATCTTCCTTATTCCTAAAAATATAGTATACATGGATGTATAAATACATAAAACATATGGCAGGCATTACATATTCAGAACTGAGCACAACTAACTTACCACTTGAACACACTCCATTAACGGCAGTCTGACTGCTTGATTTCCAGACAGGCTGACCACACAAGCAGGCGTGTCTGGTGTACCTTCCAGCAAAGCCATGACAGCTTCAACGCCCATTCGACTTCCCTAGAAAAGGCAACAATCACCTCAGTGGGACACCATGACATACTTCCCCACAAAAATAAGTTAGAAACAATGGGCCAGATTCAGAAAGCTCTGCCTATCTATAGGCAGGCGTAGCGTATCTCAGATACACTATGCCACCGTAACTTTCAGTGGCAGGTTCCTTATTCAGAAACTATTTATGGCGAAAGTTATGGTGGCGTAGTGTATCTGTGGCGGCGGAAGGCCGCGCAATTCAAATTTGGAAGATGGGGGCGTGATTCATGCAAATGAATCATGACCCCACGTAAGTGACATTTTTTTTGGACGGCGCATGCGCCGTCCGTGGACGTTCCCAGTGCGCATGCGCAAAATCAATGTAAACGACGTGAACGTGACTAACGCCGAGCCCCATTCCCGAACGATTTACGCAAACGACGTTCAATTCGACGCGGTCCCGACGTCCATACTTAACATTGGCTGCGCCTGCTATAGCAGGGGTAACCTTACGCCGCTATATCGCTAACGCAAACGACGTAAGCTACGACGCGCCGTCGCAATTTACTCAAAGCGCCACCTAGTGGGCAGCGTAAATATGCAACTTAAGATACGACGGTGTAAGCTGAATAGCAAAAAAAGATACGCCTGCTATTCTTAGTATTTACGCAGCGTATCTCGAGATACGCTGGCGTAAATGCTTTCTGAATCTGGCCCAATAACTCCAGATTTCTGAGAAGTAGTAAACATGCAAGTATTATTTACTACTTGTTTTAATCCTTGGCATAAAAATTTGAAACTTCTTATACGAACAACAAGGGGTGTTAGTGCCGTGAGGAAACAATGCACACAGCGGTCTAAGCTTTGCTATTTAACTGCAGACACACAGCGGTTGTTGTTTTTTTTAACCTGGAAAGTGCAAAATGCAGCCCTGCGTAGAAACCAATCAGCTTCCATTTTTTTTGTCAAAGCTTCATCGAACAAACTGAAGTTAGAGGCGGATTGGCTACCATGCACAGCTGCACCAGATTTTGCACCCTCCCGTTTTAACAAATCAACCCTAGAATGCTCCAAAGGCAACACATCACAGCACATCAAATATAGATTATTTTTTTGGCTGAAGTATAGTGCACAGAGACATTAGATTGGTGTTCAGTAACAGATTGGAAAAAAGTCAACTCTTACCAGAATTCTGTCAAAAGCTGAAGGAGTCCCACCACGCTGAACATGTCCAAGAACGGTGACTCTTGTGTCATAGCCAAGGCGCTTTACAACTAGCTGTTAAACAGTTAACAATAATGGTTAGATTTGATTAATTTTTTGCTATATGCCATTAGTATTGAATCTTCCTGCTGATCATATATCATTTATATAAAATGAATATTCAGTACTGTAGATCTAACAATTCCAGTAATTTTCCTCATTAAAAAAATTATTAATGCATTTTTGAGCAGTACGTACATTTTTTATGTCTTCTGATGTAATAGCTTTACCATGCACATCAATAGCTCCTTCAGCAACGATTATGATGTTTAATCTTGATCCACGACCTCTAGTCTGAATAAAGACAATGCTGTTAGCGCTTTTACCAGGAGAGGACACTGCAAAACATTCTATGTAAATAATGTATTCACAAATATTTGTTGGAAGTGCACATACAAATCATACTGATGGGGCACAATTCCTCCCAATGGCACCAATAAAAGGGCCTAATGACACCAATGATGGGGCACAATTCCTCCCAATGGCACCAACAATGGGGCACAGTATCTTCTAATGACACCAACAATTGTGTTCAATGACACCAACCATGGACCACAATTCCTCCCAATGGCACCAACAATAGGGCCAATTGACACCAATGATGGCGCACAATTCCTTCCAGTGGCACCAACAATAGCGCCCAATGACACCAATGAAGGGGCACAATTCCTCCCAATGACACCAACAAAAGGGCCCAATGACACCAATGTTGGCGCACAATTCCTCCCAATGGCACCAACAATCGGGCCCAATGACACCAATGAAGGGGCATTTTCCTCCCACTGATGCTGGGACATTTTGTACTCGGGATAGCCACAGTCCGGCCCCCCCTAAATTCTGAAGGACATTAAACCGGCCCTTTGTTTATTACGTTTGGAGACCCCTGCTCTAAAGGCTTTTCAAGCTCAACTACGAGCAGATGTTTTTCTCCTAAATTCTTTTGACAGTGAGAAACTACTTTGTCAGGTTTCTAATGTTGTGTCCCCATTAAGGAGATCTGCTCTCATGCCTTTACTGCCTGTGTTCTGAATAGCAAATTAACAGAAGTAAATCTCCTTAGGTAAGTGAAGTAGTTTATTTATTTAAATGTTTTTCCTGCCTGTGACCCTGTTGGGCTCCCCTGCTCCCCTGCACCCTTTCCGTATACAGTGAGGGAAAAAAGTATCACCTGATTTTGTACATTTGCCCACTGACAAAGAAATAATCAGCCTATAATTTTAATGGCAAGTTTATTTTAACAGTAAGAGACAGAATAACAGCAAAGATATCCAGAAAAACACATTTCAAAAAAGTTATAAATTGATTTGCATTTTATTGAGTGAAATAAGTATTTGATCCCCTATCAGTAGATTTCTGGCTCCCAGGTGTCTTCTATACAGGTAACAAGCTGAGATTAGGAGCCCTCAGCTTGTTACCTGTATAAAAGACATATGGGACTTTGTACCTCAGTCACTGAATCGCTTCCAGATTTTACGGTATATCCGGCGTGTCTCCCTTTTCTTGCTGTCAAGCAGAGTGGACACTAACCTGCATGAGAAGCCTTTCAATTTTAGCTCCTCCTCAGTAAGCAGGCCGCAAGGTTCCACTGCCCCCCTCCTGAGGATAAAATACCGATTCCCGTGAGAGAAGATCCTCCCATGTTGGCAGCATCAAGGGGGGGTTTTGCCCCTGTTTAGCAAGAAGAAAAGCAGAGTTATCACATTCTCTTTTGATGCAAAATGATCCACACTAACCCTCTTTTCTGGTTATCAACTTGAAGACCTCTTGGTTCAGGACCCAATTGCTCTCGCTCAGTGTTCTCCTGCTGAGAAAACCTGCGACTGTATTTTTCTCTGCCTTTAAATGCACCGCCGAGAGGGACAGGGCATTGAATTTGGCCCAGCCCAGGATTTCTGATGCCAGGAATAAAAGGGCTCCGCTTCTCGTTCCCCCTTGGTCCATTTCCCGAACGTAGTTGCATGTGGTGACCCGCAGTCCCCCCTGAAAGGCCTTGAGTGCTAAGGACATCACCCTCAATTCCATCCAGTTCGATGACCTTTGGAATTCCTCTCCTTTCCAGATGACTTGTGTTAGCAGGGCCCCCAGGTGTACACCCCATTTCCTGCCACTTGCATCTGTGGTCCCGATTTTGGTTACCGGAATAACCCACAGCAGGTCCTGTGACAGGTTCATCGTTGCCCTCCATCACCATCCACTCACTGTCTGAGTTGGTGAGTGTAGCTGGTTTACCATCTAAATTAATATTTTTTATTTACAGTATGGTTCATTAATATAGAAAATTATTTAATATTTTCTAGGAATTTTGTTGCATCTGCTCCTGACGAGTGGACATATCTACAAAACGCGTCAAGCTCTATTTGATGCTACAGTTACATCTTTACAGAACCATACTTACTCATTGACTATCTCCTATATTTTATTATGCCTTTTTCATATATTATTTAGTAGACGTACACTTACTATGTAGGTCCATTTGCTGGTGTTGAGCATATTGCCACTGACAATTTTTATGCAACAATATCTTGTATATTTATTTATTATTGTAATCATGTACTGCCATGTATGTACTTTCCATCATGCGAATGCCTTGTGCATGCCCACTGTGTATATATATATGAAATATATTTATTGTTTTCAGATCTATACTATTAATAAAACAATTATACAGACAATCACCTCCACTATCCAATTGCTTCATTTAAAGTCCCAATTTCCCTTTAAATTGAATCCATCACCATAAAGATCTTTTTACCAGAGGTGGAATTCTGACAAGGGCATCCAATGATGAGTAACTGTGGTCCTATACCTTCAGTATGAAGCTCTGCAGAGGACGAAAGTGCGGCCCTGCCCACTGTACTGCTGGGATAGCTGAAGTTAACAGCCCCAGTGACGACACTGCCTTCCTTAGTCTCATTGCAGTTCTGCACCTTTTCTTGTGGCAGAAATACTTTCTGTTGTATGGAGTCCAACAGATACCCCAGGTAAGTATTGCGCTGCAAGGGCACCAGGTTGGACTTTTTGAGGTTTAATAGCCATCCCAGGCCCCTCACAAAGTCATTTGTCAGAAGCCGCAAAGAGAAGCAAGTTGTCCAGGTAGGCGATTATCGAACGCCTCTGAGACGTATCAAGGCCAGGGCCTCTGCCATGACCTTTGTGAAAATGCGGGGAGAGGAGGATAGGCCAAATGGAAGAGCCTGGAATTGCAAGTGGATAATTCCTTCTCCAACCCTTACTGCCAGTCTAAGAAACCTCTGAAACCCCTCTGCAATTGGGATATGCAGATAGGCATCCCTGAGGTCTATAAATGCCATGTAGCAGCTTGGCGGTAGCAATGCTCTGACCGAAAATATCGAATCTATAGAGAATCTGTGGTAGACCACAGGCTGGTTCAGGGGCTTTAGGTTTAAAATTAGCCTATACTTCCCTGAGGGTTTCTGTACAACGAAGATGTTGGAGTAAAACCCTTCTCCCATCAAACTCCGCTAGCGATTCCAACAGGGCCTCGGACATCTCCACACATCTGGGAAGCTCCGTGACCAGAAGTCTGCATGGGGGAAATCTTAGGAACTCTAGGCGGTATCCCCTCCTGACAATCCCCAGAATAAATTGGCTGGAGTAGACCGCTTCCCACTGTGAGAGGAAGGCCCCCAATTTTCCCCCACCACGGCCAAACGGTCATTGAGTTTTGCGGGGCTGGTCAGGAGGGCGAAAAATTGCTTCCCCTTTGTGCCTAGGGTTTCTTCTGACCTCGGGTTTAGAAACCCTGGTGCGCCTTTGAGGACGAAACCCTTTTTTGACTGGACTGGGAGCTTCGCAAACGGTATCTGCTGTGTAAAGATGGGCTCAGGCATGTTCGCAAACCAAACGTGCAGAGCCTGCAAGGAAGTTAGCACTGTGCTGCGCTAATCACAGTGTAAGAGATCTACTAGAGTTGTCCCCGCAAATTCGCAGGAGTGCGCGTGAATTCGCAGGTGTGCACGCGCGTGAATTTCGGGTGCACGTGCGCGGGAGTGCGCCCCTTGGCGCCAGACAGCTTATTTAAAGGATGCACTGACCCCAGCCGAGTGCTGACGGATCTCAGCGGTTCCAGTCCCTGTATCCTGTGCCTGTTCCTGTGCTCCTGATGCCGGTTACTGAACCTCAGCTTCCTTGACCTTGCTTTTGGACTCGCTTCATCCCTGACTCTTGGTCCCTGATCTTGGATTTCCACGTGACCCTGTTCCCTGTCTGATGAGTTTGTACCTCGCTGCCCGCTGAACCCGGCTTCCCATGTGACCACGATCCTGTCTCCTGTTTTGCTCCGCTCTACTTCCCAAGTACCTGCGACTTTGTCCCTGCAACCTGCTGCGACTTCATCCCTGCAACCTGCAGCGACTTCATCCCTGCAACCTGCAGCGACTTCGTCCCTGCAACCTGCTGCGACTTCCTGCCTTGCAAGATTCGCATCACCGGCTGCGGGCTTCCCGAATTACATCTGCAGGCACTCGTGTCTTCCCTGGCCCTTGGTTTTCCCTGTCTCTACTCTCAGCGGGACCAGGGCCGGAGATTCAAGAGAGGTTAACCTCGTCATTTCAGACCTCACCCAGGTACGTGACACACAGGCAGTGTGACATTTCCCGATCTCTGCAGCCACGCATTTGGACAATGTCTCACTGCCTGTGATTAGCATATTGCAGTGCCAACTTCCTAGCGGGCTCTGCCCATGGGGTTTGAGAACACGCCAGAGCTAATTTTTACTATAGATAGATAGATAGATCTCTATCTCTAGATATAGATGTAGCTTGAAATTTAAATCTCAGAAAAACACCCCAACAAACGTGTGCACCTCCACCACACAGAGTGCATGCTTACCAAAAGGCAAGCAAATCGTGCTTGTGGCTATTAACCCAGCCAGAGCCTTTATCCTAGGGATATGGGTATATCAGCTCAAGGGGGGGGGGGGGGGTTGGATGATCAAATAGGATAAACACCAGGAACCAGTATACCTTGATTCCTCCAATGCTTATAAGCATAAACCAGACACGTATACCCAGAAATGAAAGAAGCTTGCAATAGTGTAAATCCGGTAAAAAAAAATCTATTCAAGATTCCCCCCTGTGAGATGATATCCCCATATCCTTAGAAAAAAGGCCCTGGCTGGGTTGAAAGCCGCAAGCACGATCTACTTGCCTTGCAAGAAGCACACACATTGGGCCAGATTCAGGTAGATGAGAGCATCTTTGCTCTGGAGTAACGCTTCTCATTTACGTTACTCTGCCGAAATTTTAGGAGCAAGTGCTGTTTTGCTGGGGCATTTTTAGGAGCATGAAGCACTTGCTCCTAAAGTTGCGGCAGCGCATCGCAAATGAGCCGGCGGAATTCAAATTGGGCGGGGTACGGGGGGGCGTGTATTATTTAAACTATGCGCGATCCCGCGGCGAACGTACTGCGCATGCGTCGAGTGTCAATGCATCCCAGTGCGCATGCTTCAAATTCTGTCAGTGAACGTCAATGACGTCACATCCCCATTCATGAACGTTTTACGCAAGCGACGCGATTATATTTTTTTCCGACGCGATGACGACGCCTATACTTAACATAGGATACTCCACTAGGGGGCTGCTTTATCTTTACGTCGCGTATCGCTTCCGGAAACGTCGTAAAGTCACTGCGTCGCGCCCGAAAAAGATCGTGAATTTCCGACTCCCGCTGATTAACATATTTTTCCGGAACGCCCCCGGCGCCATTTTTAAGTTGAAGTAACGATGCGATGGCGAAATTCAATTACGCTGCTCGCATCGGAACTCCAACCCGACGTTTCTTGTTTTCTGGTTACAGAAAACAAAAACGCCGGCTTAAAGCGACAGTTAGGCTGGAGTATCACAGATACTCCAGCCTAACTCTACCTGAATCTGGCCCTATGTGTGGTGGAGGTGCACACATCTGTTAGCTAGCTGGCTTTGAATTCCCTACAGATGACTTTTTTAACAAGCCCATCCATTGCATCTGATAGGGTACCCATGTCCGCAAAGGCAAGATCAGTGCACCTGGACGCCTGGGAAAAGGCTGTGTCCAACTTTGGGTTCTTGTTCCACACTGACACAGGATCTTCAGAGAACGGAAACCTGCTCTTCAGTGCCCCAGAGAACAATGGTTTCCTTTCAGGATCCAGACACTCTTTTTTGACCGCATCTACAAGAATGTTATGGACAGAAAAAACTAATCTCTGGTGTTCGCCCATGCCCTGATACATCTGGTTGCGTCAAAGGCTTTTTGTCCGCCTGAATCCCTAGAGTGGCGTGTATTGCCCCAAAGAGGTCTTACACCTTCTCGAGGGAGAGCCTATAGCTTGAGGGCCTACTGGACTACCCCCATTGAGCCCTTCCCCCTCTGACTCTGCTTGGGAGCAAGAAACTGCACTGTTTGGTTGCTCCCTGTCTTCTCTCTGGAGACTCCAGGGGTCCCTTCATCTCTGGCAGGGATGACCAGCAGCGTTGGTGCTCAACTCTGCTGAAATGAGACAGGTAAAGGGTCCGTTGAAGGCTGAAATCCTTCAAAAAGCATCCTAAAATGACTGGAATTTGGATGAAAGGTCCTTCACTGAGGCTGCTAAATCACTCTCCTGCTCTGAAGCCTATTCCCTAACAAGCGCGTTGTAATGTTGGGGGTTATTAACTCTCGTGATATGCATTCTTTCAGCGATTCACACCAGTCAGGAACTATGTTTTAAAGGCAATTTTTATAATAACCAATTTTTATTAAAAAGGCAAAATTAAAAGTCCAATCCAAGGTTTCCCACGCAGGGGGTTCTTCTCGATCAAATGCAAAACAGAAAAATACTAGCCCACCTGGCTCTCTGTAGCAGTACTTCTGCGTAATATCCTGGTCACCCAGACCAGCGGACTCCTCAACTTAGACGGCTTCCCTTCAGCGTCTATAGCTCTGCCTCTTGCAGCTTACCAATGTTCTGGCTGTCTCCTACAGCCTCTCTGATTTCTAGAGACCTCCTGTCTCTTAGTAAGGAGCTGTCTCCAACTGGGAGCCATGAGATCTTCCCACACACTGATTATAAAGGGCTGTGCTCACCTGAGCACAGACCCTGCTGGTCATCCACAAAATCAGGGTTGGAGATCCTGTCCCACCCAAGACACTATGGAATCTCCACACTACAGAGCCCCATGATGAAATACCAAAACCTAGAGACAGCTTCAAAATAAGTCTTCTCCAGTCCACAGCTATGCTCTGTAGTCTTGCACCTCTAAAGTGTGCAAACCCAGTGTCCATTTTACAGTGACAGTAGCTCCTACTGTTACAGCATCTATGCATTCTTTGCATAAAACTTTGGACTAACTGTCGTCTAACGTGGTCCTGCAGAAGGGGCATTTGCGCTTAGATCTATGGTAGTACTTTGACTTCTCTGTGGCTTTAGCCTGAAATACACAAGAACATCGGTGCTGTGTTAGCAGCTGTTGTAACCCTGATCCCCCTCTGCCAGCCTAGGAAACACACCCAGGAACACTCCAGGCTCTCCTCCCAGGGCCTAAGCCTCCCACTCCTCTGACCACCCAGAGTGAGTCCCCCCCACCCCCACCCTAGGAGCTATCTGGTGGGGAGAAGTAAAGATAAGTGGGAATCCCTACCACGTAGAAGTAAAGCTGAAGTTGCTGTGGCCAGTGGGCTCTGCCTCTGACATCCTGCGATGTGCTGCCTGGAGCCAGCAGTCCCTCCAACCTCTGCCTGGCCTGTTTTCAGCATCCGTGGCCAGAACCAGAACCGGATTCCATGGATCCAGGGGAGGTGTCCGCCCCACTGGAAATTATGTAACCTGCCACTTGGCCCACTTGAGCCCAATTGTGGCTGCACCATGTGCAAGGAGTCACTTCCCCCTGCACCACCACTGTGGATCTGAAAGTGGGCCCCCGGATCGTCCGCCCGCACTCGGGAGAAGTTGGGGTGGCGTACGAAAAACTACGGTCAGGTATACACCCGCTGCTGATCACCGAGTCCCCAGCCTCCTTAACTGGATCTAATCTGCCCCAGCCTACCTGGCTATCCAGCCTCGGTTCCCTGCAATGTCTCCCGCCGAAGGAAATACTTTTTTTGGAAAAAATTCACTTTTTTTAATTAAAAAATAAGAGAACAATTAATTTGGCCCAATTTTTTTATATATTGTGAAAGACAATGTTACTCTGAGTAAAATGATACCCAACATGTCACGCTTAAAAATTGCGGCCGCTCGTGGCATGGTGTCAAACTTTTACCCTTAAAAATCCAATAGGCGACGTTTAAAAAATTCTATAGGTTGAATTTGAGTTACAGAGGAGGTCTAGGGCTATAATTAATGCTCTTGCTCTAACGATCACGGTGATACCTCACTTGTGTGGTTTGAACACTGTTTATATATGCGGGCACTACTCGCGTATGCGTTCGCTTCTGCGCGCGAGCTCCCTTGTTATGGAAAAAAGCATGACAGGTCCTCTTAAATATGAGATTTGGGGTCAAAAAGACCTCAGATCTCATATTTAGACTTAAATGCAAAAAAAAAAAAAAAATGAAAATTTTGTCAAGATATCCATCTTTAAAATACCAACGTACTGTAAATGTTCATGAAAAAAGGGATTTTTTCCCCAAAACAGGAAAAAAAAAACACTGCGCTAACAAATAAAATAAAACACAAAATTAGATAAACTCAAAATTAAAGCGGATCTCCACCCTCAATTCAACTGCAGCTCAATATTCCTACTGCTCCTAGATAATTAGGAATCGGCTATTTTCATTTAATTTAGTGTTCGTGTACCTTATTAATAAGCCAGGCTTCCGGTCTGCCCCCCCTCGGGTTTCCAACGGGTTTTCTCCAGCTTCCTGTCCCGCGCTGTGTCTGCTGGGAGCCTGTGTCAGAGCTCCCTAATTATAATATTCCGCTCTGTAAGCACAAACAAGCGCGACTTCGTTTTGCAGGAAGTGACGCGGATGTAAACAAAGGAAAGGGCGGGCGTTTGAAACTTCTCCATTACAGCACAGACGCTCACGCCGCCGGTCACCTTTGCCAGTGCGCATGCGCGAGATCGAGCGGTGGATGCTGGGACAGCATCCACTGCAAATAGGAAGTGCCTGCTTGTGGGAATCTAACGCCCAAAGCTAAGATGGCGACGGGAGGAAACCAAGAATATAACTATTTATTCGGGACATAATTACAGCGGAGCGGCGGTGGGACACCGGAACCGTGAGTTTAGCACAGCAGTGCTATAACACATTTAAATAGCCCATTAAAAAACGATTTGGCGTGGGAGATCCGCTTTAAAAAGCTGCCAGTACCAATTACTTAAGATACCCGAAGTAAACAAACAATATACAAACAATATACAAAACAAAGTACAGCGCTAAAAGAATATTGATGCACCCAAAAAATAAACTGAAAAATGAATAGGTGATAAAGGTAGGTGAAAAAAACGCTAATGTGACATAGAGTTCATAAAGTGTGGTCAACATTCCAAAAAAAAGAGATTTTTTAATACAGCTTACCTGTAAAATCTTTTTCTTGGAGTACATCACGGGACACAGAGCAGCATATTCATTACTATATGGGTTATATGGAGTACCTTCAGGTGTGGACACTGGCAATCTCAAACAGGAAGTCCCCTCCCTATATAACCCCCTCCCATAGAGGAAGTACCTCAGTTTTGCAGCAAGCAGAATGCCTCCCAAAAATGTTCCCCAAAAGAGGGGTGGGAGCTCTGTGTCCCCGTGATGTACTCCAAGAAAAAGATTTTACAGGTAAGCTGTATTAAAAAATCTCTTTTTCTTTCTCGTACATCACGGGACACAGAGCAGCATATTCATTACTATATGGGATGTCCGAAAGCAATGCTTTAATGAGGGAAGGGAGACATCTTCCAAAAAAAAAAGGATTTAATTTAGAGGTATACTCAAATACTAGTAAATCCAAATTAGACAAGAAATGTAAATCTCAAATCTAAATCAAGGGAGCCCCCTCAGATCCTGAGGAGCTTGAATAGCGGCCTGTAGTACTGCCTGTCCAAAGGCTGTATCCGCATTTCTTTTTACGTCCAATTGATAAAAAAAGGGATTTTTAAATACAGCTTACCTGTAAAATCCTTTTCTTGGAGTACATCACGGGACACAGAGCGGCATATTCATTACTATGTGGGTTATATGGAGTACCTTCAGGTGTGGACACTGGCAATCTCAAACAGGAAGTCCCCTCCCTATATAACCCCCTCCCCTAGAGGGAGTCCCTCAGTTTTGTAGCAAGCAGTATGCCTCCCAAAATGGTCACCCAAAAGAGGGGTGGGAGCTCTGTGTCCCGTGATGTACTCCAAGAAAAGGATTTTACAGGTAAGCTGTATTTAAAAATCCCTTTTTCTTTCTCGTACATCACGGGACACAGAGCGGCATATTCATTACTATGTGGGATGTCCGAAAGCAATGCTTTAATGAGGGGAGGGAGACATCTTCCAAAGAAGGATTCAATTTAGAGATAAACTCAAATCATAATAATAATTCCAACTTAGTCAAGAAAAAACTTCTTTTTTTTTTTTTTTTTTATAACCAAGGGTGCTTCTGATCCCGAGGATTTCAAACTGCAGCCTGTAATACTGCCTGTCCAAAGGCAGAATCCGCATTTCTTCTCACGTCTAGTTGATAAAACCTTGTAAACGTGTGGACTGATGACCACGTTGCTGCCTTGCATATCTGAGCCATAGAGATCTGATGGTGTGCTGCCCAAGAGGCGCCCATGGCCCTGGTAGAATGGGCCTTTACCGACAACGGAGGAGGCAACCTCTTCAATCCGTAGGCTTGAATGATTAACTGTCTAATCCATCTCGAGATGGTGGATTTTGCAGCTGCCTGCCCCTTCTTGGGGCCATCTGGTCGTAGAACGAAAACACATCTGTTTTCCGGATCTTTTCTGTAGCTTTAAGATAGGCCTTCATGGCCCGGACAATATCCAAGGTATGCAGCAACCCCTCCTTTCTGGATGTAGGTTTTGGAAAGAAGGATGGTAGTACCAAATCCTGGTTTAAGTGAAATTTGGATATAACCTTTGGTAGAAAGGAAGGATGGGGTCGTAGAACTGCCCTGTCCTTATGCAGAACGAGATATGGTTCCTTACACGATAAGGCTGCTAATTCTGACACTCTCCTGGCCGAAACTATGGCGACCAAGAAAACCAACTTTCTTGTCAGTAAGAGTAAAGGAATCTCAGCCAATGGCTCAAAAGGCTGTTTCTGTAGAGTGGACAGGACAAGATTTAAGTCCCAAGGACAAATTGGTGACTTGACCGGAGGATTAATACGCAAGACCCCCTGTAAGAAGGTCTTTACCAGCGCGTGGGTGGCCAGCGGCCTCTGAAACCACACTGACAGAGCTGAGATCTGTCCCTTGATTGTGCTTAGTGCCAGGCCTTTATCCACTCCTAGCTGGAGAGAAAACTTAACAACACCTATCAATAGTATATTTGCGGGAATTCCATCTTTTGGATTCACACCAGCCTATGTAGTTCCTCCACACCCTGTAATAAATCACCCTGGAGACCGGCTTTCTAGCCCTAATCAGGGTAGGATTACCTGCCTAGACAGACCCCTACCCCTGAGAATCAGGGATTCAGCCTCCAGGCCGTCAAATTTAGACGCTGTAATGTAGGGTGGAGGATCGGGCCTTGTGAGAGTAGGTCTGGTTGTAGAGGAAGAGTCCAAGGGTCCCCCACTGCCATCTTCAGGACTAGTGAGTACCAAGTCCTCCGGGGCCAAGCCGGAGCTACTAGCATGACTGGCTTGTTCTCCACTCTGATCTTGCGCAACAGGCGGGGAGTAACTGTAGTGGAGGGAATGCATATAGAAGTTTGAATTGATGCCAAGGGCAAACCAACGCATCGGGTTCCGCAGGCCATAGGATCCCTCGCTCGAGACACGAACCTGTCTAGTTTCTTGTTGAACCTGGATGCCATTATATCTACGTCCGGCATTCCCCACCTCTGGCAGATTGTCTGAAAGACCTGGGGATGCAGAGGCCATTCCCCTGGCAACAGACTCTGGCGACTTAAGAAGTCTGCCTGCAGATTGTCCACTCCGGGAATGAATATCGCTGAAATGCAGGGTACATGAACCTCTGCCCATTGAAAAATCAAGTTCACCTCCCTCTGAGCGGCCTGGCTTCTGGTTCCCCCTTGGTGGTTTATGTATGCCACTGCCGTGGCATTGTCCGACTGGATTCTCACCGGGAACCCCTTTAATCTGGAGGTCCATGCCAGAAGGGCTAGGCGAGCAGCTCTGATTTCCAAGATATTGATGGAGAGCTGCCTCTCTACTTTCACCCAAGTTCCCTGGGGGAGAACCCCTCGAAGACCGCCCCCCAGCCTGCCAGGCTGGCGTCTGTGGTAACTACCTTCCAGACAACAGGGCTGAAGGATTTTCCCTTTAGAAGGTTCTGAGGGTTCAACCACCAGGCCAGGCTTTGTCGGACCCTTGATGATAGCGTCAAAGGGGACTCTAAGGCATGTGCCCTCTTTGCCCCAGGCTGCTAGAATGGCTGCCTGTAAGACGCGAGTGTGGATCTGAGCGTACGTACTGCCTCGAACGTGGCCACTAGCTTGCCTAGTAATCGCATATACAGGCGAATAGTTGTTTTTTTTCTTGTTTAGAACCAACTGAACCAACCCCTTGATAGCCTCGATCTTTACAAGGGCAGGAACAACACCTTTTGATGTTCTGTGTCTAACCTCATGCCGAGGTATTCCAACTGCTTTGTAGGCTGGAACGCTGACTTTTCCCGGTTTAGGACCCAGCCGAATTCTTCGAGGTACCGAACCGTGAGGTTTACTGCCTTCTGCAGACCCGGCCGTGAGGGATCTATGATTAAAAGGTCGTCCAAGTATGCTAGGACTGTGACCCCCTGGATCCTTAAGTTGGCCAGAACTGGGGCTAGGATCTTCGTGAATACCCGGGGGGCCGTGGCCAGCCCGAAGGGAGAGCGCCCTGAATTGGAAGTGTCGCTGCCCCACCGCGAAGCGTAAAAATCTTTGATGCGACTGAAAGATTGGTACATGAAGGTAAGCATCCTTTATGTCTATGGAGGCCAGAAAATCGTCCTTCTGAAGCGCGGCGGGCTGCTGACCGGATGGATTCCATCCGGAAGGAACGAACCCTTAGGAAACCGTTTAACCTCTTTAGGTCCAAAATTGGCCTGACATCGCCGTTGGGTTTTGGTATAACAAAGAGATTGGAATAGAAACCTAGGCCTTGCTCTTGGGCTGGCACCTCTATTAATTACGTTCTGGCAAAGCAGGTGATCCAAAGCTGCCAGCATTGAGGCCTTCCTTGCTGGATCCCTTGGTAGCCTTGATTCTTGAAAATAAGGCGGAGGATACCTTAGAAACTCCAGTCTGTAACCTGTGGTTACAGATGCCCGACCCATTTGTCGGGGATCTTGGCTTCCCAAACTTCTGAGAAGAAACGAAGCCTTCCCCCCACCCGTGAGAGTGGGGGCGCCCCTTCATAAGGCAGACTTAGGGGCTGTCTTTGACGGCTTGCGATACCACGGCCTCTTACCCCCAGGGGTCTGTCCCTGCGATCTACTGTTAACGTTGGATCGTGCAGGCGGCCGTCGATACTGCCTGGAATTTGAGGGCCCTGAGACAGGAAAGAGCTGCCTTTTAAATGTAGGAGCCCGGAATGTCTTTTTTACCGGTAAAAGGGTACTCTTGCCATTTGAAATAGTCTGAATATATTTATCCAGATCCTCTCCGAAGAGTCGTCCTCCATGGAAGGGAAAACCTGCCAGAAGCTTTTTGCATGGGGGCTCCGCCGCCAGTTCTTCAACACCATAAGAGCCTTCTCATGTGCACCAAAAATAGTGATAAACGAGAGGCCTGCTGGATGGAATCTTTTATAGCATCTACCGCAAAACACAGAGCTCTGGGAATGTCAGAAAACTCTTCTGCTTGTTGGGTAGGCATGTCCTTTAACATTTCCTTTGTCTGGTCTTTTAATGCCTGACAAACTCCAATTGCAGCCACTGCTGGCTGCACCACTGCTCCTGCCGTAGCAAAGGATGCTTTTAAAAGTGTCTCTAATCTTTTATCGACCGGATCTTTAAACATATGTATGTTTTCCCACCGGGCAAGTTAGTGATTTATTCACACATGAGATGGCTGCATCCACTACTGGGAGCCTCCACCTCTTGGAGAATTTTTCCTCCATGGGGTAAATGACCGCAAATCTTTTCGGTGGCAGAAAAATCCTGTCCGGGCCGTACCCAATCCCGAAAGATCAATTCCTCCAAGAGAGGATGGACCGGAAAAACTGCGTTGCTTAACGGAGCTTTCAAAGAGCCCAGAGAGGATACCGGAGGAACCTGAGGTTCTGGTAATGGCAAACTAAATGCCGAGCGGACCATGTCCGTCAAAGACTGTACCCACAACCTTTCTGTCTGGGAGTCTGAAAATGGTTCCTCAGAGGCAGACCCCTCCATCCCTGAACCCTCTTGGTTCAGGTCTAGTTGATCCTCCTGTGATTCCAATTCCTCCAGAGAGAGAATCTCAGCATCTGAGGATACACCTCTTGGTGATGGGGATCTAACCCGTTTTTTACCAGGAATAGCTCTAGCGATCAATGCTGCTATTCTCTCTTCTAGCCCCCCTAGGGATACGGCTAGCATCTCCTCTGTGATAAACACAGGGCTGGGCTGATCTGGGCCAGCCTCCGCACCAGATCCCCCTAATGGCTCATCCAAGGCGCCTTTTATGTTAATAAGTTGCGGGGAAAGTATCGGCATATCATCAGAATCAGAAAGGGAACCCTTTTGTTTTTTGGTCTTTTTTGTACCCTTTGACCCCGAACCCTTGGAAGCCATAATACAAAATCGAGGGACTCCGCCCACACAACAGACTGTAGTGGCCAGGAGTACAAAACCAGTTTAGGGGACAATAGATCACTAATGCCCAAAACTGATGGGATCCCGTATGTATATATATTTTTTTTTTTTTTTTTTTTTTTTAATATATATTATATATATTTTTAGACATACAGTGACCCCAAACTTAGTTGCCAGCCTCCAACCTGCTGCAAATAAGGGAATTTCTTGGCTTAACAAAAAGAGTCATTTGGAACAAAGTCCCGCATGTACTACCCCTCTTCCGCCACCGGGAGTCACTGTTCTGCCGCTCTGCGTCCTCTCCTTCTGAAAATCAGTCTCAGAATGAGCACTGATCATGCCTGCTGTCTATAACAGCAAAAAGGCGCGCCCCTGTATGACGCCGCAGGCACGCCCCCCCCCCGCCCTCCTGTCTGAACGGCGCGAAAAAACGTCTATAAGACGTGCGCGCGCGCACGCGCGCGCGCGCGTATGCCGGAAACAGGAAGAACATGGAGGAGCCGCGCTGCTGGAGATCCAGGAACGCAGAACAGGCGGCAGATTCAAAACCCCCGGCCAGGTAAGACTCTCCAAAGGCCCCTAGGGATCCTTACTAGTCCTAGGAAGAAAGCAGCAGGTTTAGCTAGCAACACATCTTTAGACAGGGGAACCTATTGATGGGGGAAAAGGGGTGTCATCCTGTCTCCCTTAGACATAGTGAGCACGGTTGCCCATGCAGAGCATACTTAGGCTATCCCCCCTTTAGGTTACCCCGGAGAGCCTGCTGTCGAACCAAGTCCCGCAGGCTCCCCCTTACCTGCTCCATGCTGCAGGATGTTTGCCCAGCAAACTGATCCAATCTTCTCCCATCTCCGTGGGTAACGTAGTAGACCTTCAGGCCCTGGGGTCCTATGAAGGTACCCACTGTCCTGGACCTATATAGCACCCTGGCAAACAGGAACTTATGGTTTTTACAAACTCCAAGTCCTGGGCCCAGGGTCCAGCCCTCCAAAGAGGAGCATTATAGGCAAAACCCCACGGCTTGGGGCCCGGGTACTGTCCACTTTGGCACTGAGGCTCCTTGGACAGATCCGGTTAGCCCGCCCTTAATCCCAAGGATGTGGAGCAAAGCTATTCCGTGACCAACACCTAAGACACTGGCGAAAAAACTGAGGGACTCCCTCTAGGGGAGGGGGTTATATAGGGAGGGGACTTCCTGTTTGAGATTGCCAGTGTCCACACCTGAAGGTACTCCATATAACCCACATAGTAATGAATATGCCGCTCTGTGTCCCGTGATGTACGAGAAAGAAATTTTGTACACATGTGGACTGACGACCACGTTGCTGCCTTGCATATTCGAGCCATAGAGATCTGATGATGTGCTGCCCCGGAGGTGCCCATGGCCCTGGTAGAATGGGCCTTTACCGACAAAGGAGGAGGCAACCTCTTCAAACCGCAGGCCTGAACGATTAATTGTTTAATCCATCTTGTGATGGTGGATCAAGCAGCTGCCTGACCCATCTTGGGCCCTTCCGGTAAAACGAACACCACATCTGTTTTCCGAAACTTCTCTGTAGCTTTAAGATAGGCCTTTATGGCCCTGACAATATCCAACGTATGCAGCAACCCCTCCTTTCTAGAGGTGGGTTTTTGGAAAGAAGGATGGAAGTACCACATCCTAGTTCAAGTGGAAACTGGCTATAACCTTTGGTAGAAAGGAAGGATGAGGACGGAAACCCGCCCTATCCTTATGTAAAATGAGATATGGTTCCTTACAAGATAAGGCTGCCAATTCCAATACTCTCCTGGCCGAAACTATGGTGATCAGAAATACCGACTTTCTAGTCAGTAAAACCAAAGGTACCTCAGCCAACGGCTCAAAGGGTTGTCTCTGTAGAGTTGACAGAACAAGATTTAAGTCCCATGGACAAAGTGGTGATTTGACCGGAGGATTAACACGTAAGACTCCCTGTACGAAGATCTTAACCAGCGAGTGGGCGGCCAGCGGCCTCTGAAACCACACTGATAAGGCTGAAATCTGGGCCTAGATCGTGCTTAATGCCAGGCCTTTATCCACTCCTAGCTGGAGAAAACTTAATACTCTATCAATGGTATACTTGCGGGAAAACCATCTCTTAGCCTCACACCAGCCTACGTAGGCCCTCCAAACCCTGTAACAAAATTACCCTGGAGGCCGGCTTTCTAGCCTTAATGAGGGTAGGGATTACCTGCCTAGACAGACCTCTACCCCTGAGAATCAGGGATGCAGCCGCCAGGCCGTCAAATTTAGACGCCCGTAATGCAGGGTGGAGGATCGGGCCTTGTGAGAGTAGGTCTGGCCATAGAGGAAGAGTCCAAGAGCCTCCCGCTGCCAATTTCAGGACTAGTGAGTACCATGCCCCCCCGGTACCAAGCTGGGGCTACCAGGATAACCGGCCTGTGCTATGATCCTGCGCCACAGGCGGGGTAGTAACTGCAGCGGGGGAAATGCATATAGAAGTTATGATTGATGCCACGGGCAAACCAACACATCGGTTCCGCAGGCCATAGGGTCCCTCGTTCGAGACATGAACCTGTCTAGGTTCTTGTTGAATCCTGATGCCATGACATCCACGTCTGGCACTCCCCACTTCTGGCAGATTGTCTGAAAAACTTGTGGATGCAGAGACCACTCCCCGGCGACAGGGTTGGCGACTTAGGAAGTACGCCTGCAGGTTGTCCACCCCGGAATGAATGTCGCCGATATGCAGGGTACATAAACCTCTGCCTACCGAAAAACCAAGCTCATCTCTCTCTGAGTGGCTTGACTCTTGGTTCCCCCCTTGGTGGTTCACATATATGCCACCGCTGTGGCATTGTCTGAATGAATTCTCACCGAGGACCCCTGTAATCTGGATGTATATGCCAGGAGGGCTAGCCGAGCCGCTCCGATCTCCCAGATATTGATGGGGCAGCTGCCTGTCCGCCTCTGCCCAAGTTTCCTTGCGAGTGAACTCGTTCAAGACCGCTCTCTAGCCTTCCAGACCACTGGGCAGAAAGACTCCCCTTCAGAAGGTTCTGAGGGTTTAACCACCAGCATAGATTCTGCCAGACCTTTAATGACGGCGTCACAGGAAACTCCAAGGCCTTTTGCTCCCTCCAGTTTACTAGACAGGCACTTTCACCAACTAAGCCACAGCGCCTCGCTTCTGTAGGACGCGAGTGTGAAGCGTGTGCGGTATCGCCTCGAACATGGCCATTAGTTTGCCTAGTAATCGCATACATAGGCGAATAGTTGGTTCTCTTTTTGCTTAGAACCAATTGAATCTCAATTTTTTGATAGCCTCGACCTTTACCAGGGGCAGGAACACCCTTTTGCTGTTCTGTGTCTAATCCCATGCCGAGATATTCAACTGCTTTGTAGGTTGAAATGCTGATTTTTCCCCAGTTTAGGACCCAGCCGAACTTCTCGAGGTACTGAACCATGAAGGCTACTGCGCATTC
Organism: Rana kukunoris; assembly: GCA_029574335.1. Classification (NCBI taxonomy): domain Eukaryota; kingdom Metazoa; phylum Chordata; class Amphibia; order Anura; family Ranidae; genus Rana; species Rana kukunoris. Next base: position 125,301,638 of record CM056050.1, on the reverse strand, counting down.
CCAGCCAAGGAAGCGAGTGATTCTATGATTAAGAGGTCGTCCAGGTATGCTAGGACCAAGACCCCTTGGATCCTTAGATTGACTAGAATTGGAGCTAGGACCTTCGTGAATACCCGGGGGCCGTAGCCAGCCCGAAGGGGAGCGCCACGAATTGGAAGTGACGCTGTATCACTGCGAAGCGTAAAAAATCTTTGATGTGGCTGAAAGATTGGTACAATGAAGGTAACCATCCTTTATGTCTATAGAGGCCAGAAAGTCGTCCTTCTGGAGTGTTGGCGGCTGCTGACTCGAACGATTCCATCCGGAAAGAGCGAACCCTTAGGTAACCCCTTAAGTACCCACTTAAACTTTTTAGGTCCAAAATTGGTCTGACATCGCCCGATGGGCTTTGGTATGACAAACAGATTGGAATAGAGACCTAGCCCCTGTTCTTGGGCTGGTACCCTCTACCTACCATTATCCCTGGTACAGCAGATGATCCAAGTGCCGAACGCATTGAGGCCTTCCTTGTGGAGGAAACTTTAGAAATTCTAATCTGTAGCCTGTGGCCACAGATGATCGGACCCCCTCTGTCGGGGATCGATACCATGGCCTCTTGCCCCCAGAGGCCTGTCCTTGCGATCCATTGTTAAAAGTTTGATCGCGCAGGAGGCCCGATACTGCCTGGAATTTGAGGGCCCCGGAACAGGGGAGCTGCCCTTTTCACAACGCAGGACCCCGGAACTTCTTTTGACTGGTAAAAGGGTACTTTTGCCACTTGAACAGTCTGAATGTATTTATCCAGATCTTTCCATGGAAGGGAAAACCCTGCCAGTAGTCTTTTGCATGGGGCTCGGCCGCCCAGTTCTTCAACCATAAGAGCCTTCTCATATGCACTAAAAATAGTGACAATTGAGACGCCTGCTGGATGGAGTCTTTTATAGCCTCTACCGCAAAGCACAGAACTCTGGGAATATCCAATAACTCCTCTGCCTATTGGGCAGGGATGTCTTCAAGCATCTGTCTTGTCTGGTCCTTTAACGCCTGACAAACTCCAATTGCAGCCACTGCTGGCTGTACCACTGCTCCTCCGCGTAGCAAAGGATGCTTGAAAACGTGTCTCTAAACGTTTATCGACCGGGACCTTAAACATTTGTATGTTTCCCCCCCACGGGCCAGTTAATGATTTATTCACACATGAGATGGCTGCGTCCACAGTTGGGAGCGCCCATTTTTTAGAAAAATTTCTCTTCCATAGGGTAACTAACAGAAAACCTTCCAGGCGGTCTCCCATCCAGGCACTAACCAGGCCGACCCTGCTTAGCCTCCCGAGATCAGGCGTTTTTCAGGGTGATGTGGCCGTAGGCTTTAGGCGGCAGAAAAAGTTCTGCCCGGTCGTCCCAATCCTGGAAAAACCAATTCTTCTAACAGAGGATGGACCGGAAAAGCTGCATTGCTTAAAGGCGCTTTAAAAGAACCCCAAGAGGATACCGCAGGAACCTGAGGCTCTGGAAATGGCAAATTAAATGCCGAGCGGACCATGTCTGTCAAAGACTGGACCCACAGACTCTCCGTCTGGGAGGCTGAAAACGATTCCTCAGTGGTAGATCCTTCCTCTAGGTTCTGGTCCAACCGATCCTCCTGAAATTCTAATTCCTCCGGAGAGAGAATCTCAGCATCCGAGGATACACCTTTTGGCGATGGGGATCTAGTCCGCTTCTTGCCAGAAATAGAGCCAGCGATCATAGCTGTTAACTTTTTTCTCTAGCCCCCCTAGGGTGACGGCTAGCATGTCCTCTGTGATAACACAGGGTTGGGCCGATCTGGGCCAGCCTCAGCACCAGACCCCCTTAATGGCTTATCCAAGGTGACCCCTATAGGAATACCTGTGGGGAAAGTATTGGCATATCATCAGAAACCAGAGGAGGAAACCCCTTTGTCTTTGCCCTTTTTTTTTTTTTTTTTGGTGTTTTGATCCTGAACCTTTGGAAGCCATAATACAAAACCGAGGACCTCCGCTTACAACAACAGACTGTTATAGCCAGGAGTACAAAAAAAAAATAAGGTTTAGGGACAATAGGATCACTAATGCCCAAAAACGGTGGGGCTCAGTATGTTTTTGCTTTATAATATTATTGTCTTTCACAACATCACAGCCCCACCCCCAACATGTTGCCAGCATTCAACCTGTTGCCAAGGGGATTTTTGGCTTAACAAAAAGTATTGGAGCTGACTCCAGCATGTAGTACCCCTTCTCGCCACCGGGAGTCACTGTGTTGCCAGCTCTACGTCCTCTCTCTTCCAGCTCAGCTTTGAACTGAGCTAAGAACGCGCCTGCTGTGTATAACAGCAATTGAAGGCACGCCCAGTCTACACTGCAGTCATGCTCCCCGCCCCCCCCCCCCCCCTCCCGAACGGCGCGAAAATTTTTCTATATGCACGCGCGCGCGCGACTGTCGGGGGAGGAGAGCCCAGGAGAAGACGCACTCTGGAGCCCAGGAATGCAGGCTGGAGGACGCATCAGGCGGCAGATTTGAATCCCGGCAAGGTAAGGCTAAAACAGGCCCCTAAGGAGTCCCTTTAGCCTAGAGACAGATCTGTTTTTTTTTTTGTTTTTTTAAAAGATCTTCAACCAGCGAGCAGCAGGTAGCTAGCAAACATACATAGATAGGTAGGGGGATCAAGTGATGGGGGGGGAACATTTCAGGGCATCCTGTCCATCAGACATAGTGACCATGGTGCCAATGCAGAGCATACTCAGGCTACCCCCCTTAAGATCTCCCCTGGAGAGCCTGCTGTCGAACCAAGTCCTGCAGGCTCTCCTCTTACCTGCTCCATGCCGCAGGACGTTTTACAAAACGGTCCAATCTTCTCCCATCTCCGTGGGTAGCGTAGTAGACCTTCAGCCACTGGGGTCCTGGAAGGAACCGCTGTCCTGGACCTATACAGCACCCTGGCAAACAGGATCTGTTGGTTTAGAAAACTCCAAGTCCTGGGCCCAGGGTCCAGCCCTCTAGAGAGGAGCATTATAGGCAAAACCCCACGGTTTGGGGCCCGGGTACTGTCCACTTTGGCACTGAGGCTCCTTGGACAGATCCGGTTAGCCCGACTTAATCCCAAGGATGTGGAGGCAAAGCTATTCCGTGACCAACACCTAAGACACTGGCGAAAAAACTGAGGTACTTCCTCTATGGGAGGGGGTTATATAGGGAGGGGACTTCCTGTTTGAGATTGCCAGTGTCCACACCTAAAGGTACTCCATATAACCCATATAGTAATGAATATGCTGCTCTGTGTCCCGTGATGTACGAGAAAGAAAATATTATTGTTTTTCACAACATACAGCCCCACCCCCAACATGTTTGCCAGCATTCAACCTGTTGCCAAGGGGATTTTTGGCTTAACAAAAAGTATTGGAGCTGACTCCAGCATGTAGTACCCCTTCTCGCCACCGGGAGTCACTGTGCTGCCAGCTCTACGTCCTCTCTCTTCCAGCTCAGCTTTGAACTGAGCTAAGAACGCGCCTGCTGTGTATAACAGCAATTGAAGGCATGCCCACTCTACACTGCAGTCACGCTACCCGCCCCCCCCCCCCCCCTCCCGAACGGCGCGAAAAATTTTTCTATATGCATGTGCGCGCGCGCGAGCGACTGTCGGGAGAGGAGAGCCCAGGAGGAGACGCACTCTGGAGCCCAGGAATGCAGGCTGGAGGACGCATCAGGCGGCAGATTTGAATCCCGGCTAGGTAAGGCTAAAACCAGGCCCCTAAGGAGTCCCTTTAGCCTAGAGACAGATCTGTCTCTTTTTTTTTTTAAAAGATCTTCAACCAGCGAGCAGCAGTAGCTAGCAAACATACATAGATAGGTAGGGGGATCAAGTGATGGGGGGGGGGGGGGACATTTCAGGGCATCCTGTCCATCAGACATAGTGACCATGGTGCCAATGCAGAGCATACTCAGGCTACCCCCCTTAAGATCTCCCTGGAGAGCCTGCTGTCGAACCAAGTCCCGCAGGCTCCCCTCTTACCTGCTCCATGCCGCAGGACGTTTGCAAAACGGTCCAATCTTCTCCCATCTCGTGGGTAGCGTAGTAGACCTTCAGGCACTGGGGACCTGGAAGGAACCGCTGTCCTGGACCTATACAGCACCCTGGCAAACAGGATCTTTTGGTTTAGAAAACTCCAAGTCCTGGCCCAGGGTCCAGCCCTCTAGAGAGAGGAGCATTATAGGCAAAACCCACGGTTTTGGGGCCCGGTACTGTCCACTTTGGGCACTGAGGCTCCTTGGACAGATCCGGGTTAGCCCGCCTTAATCCCAAGGATGTGGAGGCAAAGCTATTCCGTGACCAACACCTAAGACACTGGCGAAAAAACTAAGGTACTCCCTCTATGGGAGGGGGTTATATAGGGAGGGGACTTCCTGTTTGAGATTGCCAGTGTCCACACCTGAAGGTACTCCATATAACCCATATAGTAATGAATATGCTGCTCTGCGTCCCGTGATGTAAGAGAAAGAAATGGTGTATGGATAAGTCCATATTGATTGATACATTGAAGCAAATCGAAGTGAAGTGTATAGGAATCTTCTTCCACCAAAGGGACACCCAAATCGTGACATGTAGTCTCCTCACTACAGCGGTCCGAATGAGCACAGGGATATTTAAAGTCTTCCCGAATAGACTCTCTCCAGACATATGGGATGAATATGCAAATCCTCAATATGATCAATCCAGCAAGTAAAGGATGTTTCAGTGTAATCAATCCAGCAAGTAAACTCATATGGAATAAAAAATTAAGGAAAACTCCATAGTGAAGTACCGTTGGAAAGCGGGTTTAATAAGAAATAAAGTTGCACTCACAGTTATGTTGAATAAAATGGCATGATAAAATTGCAAGGAAGTGGCGTCTCGTTCATTCTGCTCCCATCTGCTAGGCTCCGTGTGTGTGTGTGTCTCCATAAACAAGTACTCAGTTAGGCCACACCTACGTACGTTTCGTCATCAAAAGATGTCGTCGGGGATAGGCTACTGGTTTACACGTCATCACAGGGCCCTTATATAACAGCACGACTCCATCTTAACTGGGGGCACTTGGAAGGGCATGATGGGGAAAACACTGGAAACATTAGAAAGCGCCTACGTATTAACATACGACGCAATAGGAGCTTAAAGCGGAGTTCCACCCTTAAAATCACTTTGTTTCATTCCATCCAGCATACTGGGGTCAGCGCCAGTATGCTGTTTTTTTTGTTTTTTTTAATGCATGTACTTACTTTATATAAAATCATTGAATTTCAGGCGCACCGCGGTATGTCGCCGCTATAAGGCGTCACGCCTTCCGGAAACAGCCGATTAGCATTCGGCTCTTCTCGGGCGCCTGCGCACAGACCCAGGAGCTGACTGCGCAGGCGCCGAAAATAGCCGGTCCTAGTTCGGCTTTTTTCGGAGGGCGTGACGCGGCTATATACGGCGCCTGCACAGTCAGCTCCTGGGTCTGTGCGCAGGCGCCAAGAAGAGCCGAATGCTAATCGGCTGTTTCCGGAAGGCGTGACGCCTTATAGCGGCGACATACCGCGGTGTGCCTGAAATTCAATGATTTTATATAAAGTAAGTACATGCATTAAAAAAAAAAAAAAAAACAGCATACTGGCGCTGACGCCAGTATGCTGGATGGAATGAAACAAAGTGATTTTAAGGGTGGAACTCCGCTTTAACAAAAATAAAAGGATGTATACAAAAGACTGCCAACTTGTGGAAAAAAAGGAAAATCACACACAATGGAATTCAGCATTGGGAGAAATAGAAACAGAAGGAGAGACCGCCAAAAGTTTATATATAACAAATTATATATAAAAAAGACTTTAAATATCCCTGTGCTCATTCGGACCGCTGTAGTGACGGTCATTTATTTGTGGTAAGGAGACTACATCTCACAATTTGGGTGTCCCTTTGGTGGAAGAAGATTCCTATACAATTCACTTCGATTTGCTTCAATGTATCAATCATTATGGACTTATCCATACACCATTTTTTGGAATGTTGATCACACTTTATGAACTCTATGTCACATTAGCGTTTTTTCACCTACCTATTTATTTTTCAATTTATTTTTTGGGTGCATCAATAATCTTTTTTAGCGCTGTACTTTGTTTTGTGTATAGTATATGTACATGAGCGGAGCCTTAAGTGGCTAAAGGTGGCTGATGCAGCGTTTCCTGTGGAAGGGAGGAGCCAGTGTCTCTCGTGGTGGCTGTCCTGAAAGACTCTGGGGAAATCCCTCTTGAGATGTGTGCAAACCTGGTGGCCACTAAAAGAAACGTTTGACCTCTGTGATTGCCAACAAGAGTTTTTCCACCAAGTACTGTTTTGCGAAGGGGTCAAATACTTAGTTCACTCATTAAAATGCAAATCTATTTATAAAACTTTTGCTATTCTGTCTCTCACTGTTAAAATAAACCCACCATTAAAATTATAGACTGATCATTTCTTTGTCAGTGGGCAAACAAACAAAATCAGCAGGGGATCAAATACGTTTTTCCCCTCACTGTAACAGGGTATTACTGAAGCATGAATTGGAGCAAAATCTTGCTAGGAGGCTAACAGATAGCATAAAGAGGTTAAAATCTCTCCTTTTGTAATACTATATAAAAAAAGTTTTTTGTCTGATAACATAATTTACATAAATATTTAAACTGATTGCATCTTAATTTAAAAATTCTTATAATTCTTACAAATTTCCCCACCCCATCCTCAGCCATACTTCCCTGATCACATACTTTGGACAATCAGATGAGCATATGCCACTTATGCCACCCAGTATAATCAGGGTACAGAAAAAGAAAAGTACCTCAGTTAGTCTTCTGCAGAGATGTTCTTCCCAGTTTTCTTCTGGTGGAGACTCTGGAATAAAAACCCAATCTGCTCCACAAGCCAGACCTGTTACTAGAGCCAGGTATCTATAATTTGAAGAAAGTGATACACCGCAAGAATGTAGGTACATATACAGTATATACTCTAGTGTGTGTCAGTCTATATACAGTATACACATACCAGTATAATTCACATTCAACTTCCTTTATTTAAACTATATAGCCATTTATAGTATTTCTGAGTAGAAGAACTTACCCACAGTGGCGACCCATCACTTCAAGAACAAAGGTCCTTTGATGACTGAAAAGGAACATTTTATATGAATTATTTCTTTGTGATTTAAGTGCAAACAGTTTTTATTAGGCATTGTTACTTAAAAGGTGTAGCCAAATCGGTAGGGCAATTTGTCATGGCAAGTAAAGGGTGGCTGAAATGACTAGAAGTTATGCCCCTGGATTAAGTGAACTCAAAAATCACCCAAATCAGTACAATTTACAGGTGATACATTTTAATGACCTAGATTACAGGGTATAAGAGCTACACGATTTTGGCCAAAATGAGAATCACAATTTTTTTGCTTAGAATTAAGATCACAATTCTCTCACGATTCTCACAGCGTAACATCATCTTTCACATGATACAATAAAAAATGGGCTAACTTTACTGTTTCGTTATTTATTAACTACTTGCTGACGGCCGTAGGACTTTGTGCGGCCGCAGCGCAGCCCTGAATCTCTAACAGGCCGTGTTTTTACAGCTGCCCCTTTCCTCGTTCCCTGCGCACCCTCCCGAGCGCACATCGGGGAACTCCTGTGCTGGCCGTGTCCCTTGGACACAGCCAAACACAGATCGCGGTAAATAGCCAATCACAGCGGCTAGTTACAGCACGATCTGTGCGGCCAATGAGAGATGATCTCATATGTAAACATATGAGATCATCTCTTATTGCCGATTCTCCCTTCTCACACAGACAGCACGTGTGAGGAGGGAGAGCCCTTCAGTACATCAGGTGTGATCAGATGTGATTATTTTTTATGATTTGCACTATAGCTTGTAGACTCTGAGGCCTCGTACACACGAGCAGACAGATTTGTTCAAATCTGTCTGTCCGACAGATTTGAACAAATCTGTCTGCTGGGATTTTGGTTTGCTCGCGTGTACACACGAGCAAACCAAAATCCCCTCCAGCAGACGGCGCGCTGACGTGTTGGTGACGTGGCGGTGACGTTGACGCCGCCACGTCACCGCACCAGGAAGTAAAACACTTCCGCGCATGCGCCAAATCCATTCGGCGGCGGTGGTGCAGGACGACATGTCTGCTGGTAAGTGTACTAACCAGCAGACATGTCGGGCGGACGGATTCCCACCCGATAGATTTCAAAGCATGCTTTGAAATCTGTCGGGTGGCCAAATCCGTCGGCTCGGCCGTACACACGATCGAATCTGTCTGCTGAAACGGTCCAGCAGACCGTTTCCAGCGGACAGATTTGATCGTGTGTACGAGGCCTCAAACTTTCACACAGACCAAAACATTTCCAAAAACTTTGGGTTATCTTTATCAAAGACATGTAGCAGTATAAATTATGGCCAAAATGTATGAAGAAACATCACAGAAACTAAGAAAAAATATATTTTTTCCCAAATTTTCGGTCTTTTTTCATTAATAGCACAAAAAATAAAAAACGCAGAGGTGATCAAATACCACCAAAAGAAAGCTCTATTTGTGGGAAAAAAAAGGACAAAAAAATCATTTGGGTACAGTGTTGCATGACTGAGTAATTGTCATTCAAAGTGTAAGAGCGCTGAAAGCTGAAAATTGGTCTGGCCAGGAGGGTGTTTAAGTGCCCAGTATGGAAGTGGTTAATTAACCACTTGTCCACCGCACACCTTCAAAAGACGACAGTGCCGAAGACTCCATTGTTCTGACAGGCTGTCATATGATGTCCTGTCATTTAAATAGGGAATGCCCACGATCGTGTGCGCGCATCCCTGTACTGTCAGTGGTGGGGTGTCAGCGAGACACCGCACGTCACCGACAGGGGTGGACAGCCGCTCGGATGCGCTGTTTTCCACGTGATCGGCTGTGATGAAGTCATGGCTGATCACGAATGGTAACACCCCATTGAGCACGGCTCATGCACACGATTGCGAGCGCATTGCGTGTGCCCGTCGGTGGCAGCGTGTTCCTAGGAACACTGCTCGTCACGAAAATGTCACACAGCCATTGGTCAGGGCTGTGTACCACGTGATCGGCTGTGATCCATTCACAGCCTGATCACAAATAGTAAACAAAGAGCTGTAACTAACTGTTACCAGCTCTTCTCTCCTTACACATCGTTTCCAGTGCGAGGAGAGAAGAGCTAGAAGCAGTGAGTTACAGAGCTGTGTTTCTGTAGTGTCTGCACCAACACAACACCTGTCCCATCGCCCCCCCCCAAATTGTCACCTGTCACCCATAAAGTGCACCTGTCACATAAAGAGACTGCCATCACTGACCATCAGCGGTGTGACTGTGCCCTGTAACTGTCACCCATCAGTGACCTGCCCTGTCACCCATCAGTGACTGTGCCCTGTCACCCATAAGAGACTGCCATCAGTGAACATCAGCGGTGCAACCGTCACCCATCAGTGACCGTGCCCTGTCACCCATCAGTGACCATCAGCGGTGCACCCATCACTCATCACCCATCAGTGACTGTGCCCTGTCACCCATAAGAGACTGCCATCAGTGAACATCAGCGGTGCAACCGTCACCCATCAGTGACCGTCACCCATCACCCATGAGTGACCATTAGCGGTGCACCCATCATCCATCACCCATCAGTGACCATCAGCGGTGCACCCGTCACCCATTAGTGACCGTGCCCTGTCACCCATCACCCATCATTGACCATCAGCGGTGCACCCATCACCCATCAGTGACCGTGGCCTGTCACCCATCTGTGACCATCACCCGTCACCGTCCGTGGCCTGTCACCCATTAGTGACCATCGCCTGTCACCCATTAGTGACCATCTACCGTCACATTATCACCACCATCAGTGAACATCACCTGCCACCCATCGCACAACCCATCAGTGAACGTCACCTGCCACCCATCGCACAACCCATCAGTGACCATACCGTCACCCATAAGAGACTGCCATCAGTGAACATCAGCGGTGCAACCGTCACCCATCAGTGACCGTGCCCTGTCAACCATCAGCGGTGCACCCATCACTCATCACCCGTCACCCATCAGTGACTGTGCCCTGTCACCCATCACCCATCAGTGACCATTAGCGGTGCATCCGTCACCCATCACCAGTCGCCCATCAGTGACCATCAGCGGTGCACCCATCACCCATCAGTGACCGTGGCCTGTCACCCATCTGTGACCATCACCCGTCACCGTCCGTGGCCTGTCACCCATCAGTGACCATCTCCCGTCACACCATCAACACCTATCAGTGAATGTCACCTGCCACCCATCGCACAACCCATCAGTGAACGTCACCTGCCACCCATCACACAACTCATCAGTGACCTTCACCTGCCACCCATCTGTCACAGCTACCCACCACACAGCCATGTGCAAAAGATTATATACCAAGTGAGAAAGCGTTCCAGATCCTCTCAATGACCGATGAGAGCGCCGGGGAGTTTTCATCAGATTCCAATTCTGATTCCGAATCAAATTTGGAATTTGAACCGATTGAATATAGTAACTATTTGGATAAAGAATGGGTCCCTCCTAAAAGGGCACGGCACTCTGAAAACCAGGCAGCCGCCAGCAACCAGGATTATATTCCCAGGCCCAGTACTAGCGCTGCGACCAGCAATAGGCCCCGGGAACAAAGGCCCAATACCAGCGCTGCCGCCAGCAATAGGCCCCGGGAACAAAGGCCCAGTACCAGTGCTGCCGCCAGCGAAAGGCCCCACGAACAAATGCCCAAGCCCAGTACCAGTGCTGACACATCACACCTGATTACCAGCACAAGAAATTCAACTCCCCCAACTACTGAAGTGTCACATCCCCCAGGAGCCAGGGCCACTACACACATGCCAGATGTTCTTGCTAACCCAACATGGCTGCCTTCCAACTCGGGATCACCAATTATTCCCCCTTTCACAACACAACCAGGTGTGCAGGCCAACACCCAAAATTTCTCAGAAATTGATTGATTACCTTCATCTCTTTTTGACCAACACTTTTCTGCAGTTCATTATCGACCAGACACATTTTTATGCCCAGCAGTATATTGCCAACAACCCCCAATCATCTTATGCCTGTCCATTTGAGTGGAGAGATCTAAATCTGGAGGAGTTCAAATTGTTTATTGGCCTCACCATAAACATGGGGCTTAACAAAAAAAAATAAAGGACATGCCTATAGGTCCACCAAACGCAGCTACCACATGCCCATTTATTCTGCCACAATGCCCAGGTCCCGATATGGGATGATAATGAGATTCTTTCATTTTAATGACAACACCCAGTGCCCTCCCCGTAATCATCCAGATTCTGATACGCTGTATAAGATTCGCCCACTGATAAATTTCCTTTCCAATCGATTTGCAGAACTCTATGTCCCTGAGAAGCATATATGTGTGGATCAGTCCCTGGTACACTTTTCAGGACGTCTAGGAATAAAACAATATTTTCCTAGTAAAAAGGCCAAATATGGAGTAAAATTTTACAAGCTCTGTGAGAGAGTCACGGGATATCTTTATGCATTCCGCATATATGAAAGAAGAGATTCCCAGCTCTAGCCCCCTGAGTGCCCGGCCTACATGGGCACAGCTGGAAAAATTGTATGGGACCTGGCTTACCCACTCCTGAAAAGAGGAGATCATCTATATATTATATATCGAAAAAACCCTGGCCTGCGGAACCTCCAGAAAAAATAGGAAGGGCTTCCCACAATCTATAGTCCACAAAAAGCTGTGAAGGGGGGAAAGAGCAACACTGAGGTGCAACTAAGTGCTGGCCTTGAGGTGGAAGGATAACAGATGTGCACATGATGTCCACTATTCACAACGACACTGCAGTTGTAGTTCAGCGAAGACGAGGTCCCATTGAAAAGTCGACATGTGTTCAAGATTACAATCTGTACATGGGGGGGGGGGGGGGGGGTGGATTTCAATGACCAAATGATTCAGCCCTATTTTTCAATAAGGAGGTCCAGATTCTGGTATAAGAAGGTAGCAATTTATCTCATCCATTCGGCCATTTACTAGTCTACTCCAAATCCAGAGAAAACCCACACCCCCTTCCTACAATTCACAGAAGAAATAGTCACGTCCCTCATCTATCCACAAAGACCCCCCCCCCCCCCCCAAGAAAACCTTTGCTCTGATGCCGTTAGCCGACTTCATGAACGCCACTTCCCGTACAACATCCCACCATCCGAAGGAGGCCGAAGATGGCAAAAAATATGCCGCGTGTGCAGCAAATGAGGATGTCGAAAAGATACCAGCTACCATTGTCCCCGGTGTCCCTCCCAACCTGGAATTTGCATTGGTGAATGCTTCAACTTTTATCATACATCCCTAAAATATGAGCCCATATTTTTAACCATTTCCCCCATCTGACCATTTTCTGACCATTTTCATGCTACTGCCTTCCACGTGAACTGACCCTGGCCTGCTTTTTTACTATGCCTCTGCCTACTGTTTGGACTGCTTCCACATAAATTGACCCTGGCCTGTTTTGGGACTATGCTTCTGCCTACCGTTTGGACTGCTTCCACGTAAACTGACCCTGGCCTGTTTTATGGACTATGCTTTTGCCTACAGCTTGGACTGATCTGTTTCCCTGCTATTGTAGTACACAGGGGTCTCACATATGTGAGGGGCTACAGACTATTTTTCCGGATGGAGAAAATATATATTTTTTTGTTTTCTCCGGTTTTAGTAATTTCCGGATTAGGGTCTGGAGTCCAGAGGCTTCATAGAGATTTGGGTGGGTCTAAGCCTCTACCCCTATGCACAAGTCTTATCCGATTGTGGCCCTCAGCCTGCTGCCATCATGCCTGCCATCATCTTTGCCTACCACATGAACGGGCCACCCCACTGCCTGCTACCTGGACTATGCAAATAATTAGCTGTAGAAAGAGGCAATATGTTTATGAAGGGCTGGAGAACGGTACAATAATGAGTGTCTGCAGGTAACAGTGTACCAAGTCCATTATGGCTGTGCTGGCTGTCTCTGCCTGGACAATTTCTATGGACAAATGCCTTGGCTGTGCTGACAATACCCTTGTGCTGACAATAGGCAATATTCCTGCTTGCTGCCCAGAGAATAACTATTGCTGTTGCTAAGTACATCCCTGACTGCTGCCTGGACCAGTGCTCTCTTCTGTGGAAACTACTAAAAGCACTTTTTGTTTTACCCTTTCCGCTAGGGTTGTCCCGATACCACTTTTTTAGGACCGAGTACAAGTACAGATACTTTTTATCAAGTACTGTAACTCGCTGATACTGATTACCGATACTTTTTTAAATCTCATGCGACAGTGGCACATGCGTCAGTATTTTATTTATTTTTACATTTTTTTTTTATTTTTTTACAATGCTTTATATTTTTTAAGGGGGGTGGGGGGGAAATGTACAGTGTCCGCGTGTTTTTTATTTAATTTTTTACAATTCATTTTTTTATTATTTATTGCAATCTTTTTTTATCAGCTGTAGCAAGAGGCAATATGGGGGGGGGGGGGTCTTTGGTGAGATATCAGGGGTCTTAACAGACCTCTGACATCTCCCCTCTGAGACAGGGAAAGGGACTAGGGACACAAATTCCCCAGTCCCTTTCTCCACAGCCTCGGCTGCGCTGAAAATGAAAGGAGAGAAGCCAGCGGCTTCTCTTCATTCATAAACTGAGACATCGTAATCACAGGAGGTTACAATGTTTCAGTTATGTGAATGTACAGAGTCAGTGATCACTGACTCTGTACATTCAGAAACGGTAAGAGCCGGGTTTACCGCAGTGCCCCCCCAGCAAGGAGAGGGGGCACTGCGGCAGCACGGAGGGGGGACATGACGGCAGTAGGACGGAGGAGGGCATGATGGCGGCAGCAAGGAGGGGGGCATGATGGCAGCAGCAAGAAGAGGAGACAAGACGGCAGCATGGAAAAAGATGGCAGCATGGAGGGGGACAGCAGCAGAATGGACGAGGATACAAGAACAGTCAGCGGTGATCGGTGCTTATAACTCCCCCACCGCATTGATCACCCTGACTGCCCAGGTATCGGGTGAAGCATCGGAGCATTTGCCCCGAGTACAAGTACTCAGGCAAATGCTCGGTATCGGTCCCGATACCGATACTAGTATCGGTATCGGGACAACCCTACTTTCCGCAATAGAATTTATTTTGGATTGTAATTCTTGGTATGTGCATGCTATGTGTTGGAAATATGAAGGGCCTTCAAAAATGATAGGTTGCCAGGAAATTATATATGTAATGTATGCTCCTAGAACGCCTGATGGTGCTACTTGGATGTTGGGCCTCTGCATGTGGCCAAGCTGTGTAAAAGTCCCACACATGTGGTATCCCCATACTCAGGAGTAGCAGAATGTATTTTGGGGTGACATTTTTGCTATGTGTTCGAAATATCTTATAAATTGACAACTTTGTGTAAATAAAATGTGTTTTAATTGTTTTCCACGTTTTCCAAAAACATCTGGAAAAAAAATAACCACTCAGAAGACTCATTATGCCTCATAGATTATACGTTAAGGTGTTTGCTTTCCAAAATGGGGTCATTTTATGGTC